>JAPYZR010001311.1:0-23606 GCA_030522945.1 Trichopria nigra | reverse complement strand
TAAAGACATGGTGAGGTATAAAACTCTCATTAAATTCTCAGGAAGTACAATCTTATAAATTATAATTATCATTAATGACATTATCAGAAACGACATTGATGGAAATAACGTCGTAAAGAATCCTTTGTACAGGAATTACATAATCAGGAATTAAACCGTCAGGCATGACATTCACATTATATTCTCAGGAACGTAATTATTACGATACATGTATGCAATCATGAATGCATTTATCCCGAATGATATTGTCAAGAATTACATTTCCTGGATTTGTATGATGAAGAATGACATGGTCAGGAGTAAAATTCTCATTACATTCTCAGGAATTTCATTATTAGGAATGATAATGTCAAGAATTATATTGTCAGGAATTACATTATCAGGAATGCCATTGTCAGGATTTTCATGTTAGAATTTATATTGTCATGAATGCATTTGTCCCGAATGACATTGTCAGAAATAATATTGTCAGGCATTATATCGTTAGTACTGCCATTTTCAGGATTCATATTATCTAAAATGACATTGCCATTACATTTTCAAGAATTATATTCTTAGGATTTATATCGACTGGAATAATATTGTCAGGAATCACATTGCCAGGAATGTCAATGTCCAGAATGATATTGTCCATGATGACAAAAGCAACATCAAGAGCGTCATTGCCAGTATTCCTGTTGGGATAGTATTGTCCACGGCGATATAAGGAGTAATTTTTTAGAGTGGTCATCAGAAATGTCATCGCATTATTATAGCATTAAGAATCGAATCAGTATTGTTATTGTCAGGCATTATGTCAAAAGTAACATTGTCAGGAAGATGATTAACGATATCAGGAGTATACAAATATCAGGTATGACATTGTGAATAATAGTGGTTGCATGCCGGAAGTCAAAATCACCATCAGGAATGACGTATATATAACGACGATCGTCGTGAAAGTGAAGTAAAATCATTCCACGGGCTAAATAAACATTGCGTTTATCTTTGTAACGTATAGTCATTCTATCCGTAAATATAGTTTCTTACTTAAAAAAATATTCTCCTGTACTCCATCGAGATTCTCCGGCGCCTTCGCAACTAAGATGCGTATTTAAACTATATCCAGCGTTTTTCGGATGAGAAAAATTTAATTGCCGAAGCTATCTCACTAACCAAAATAGCGCAGCTCGTGAAAAAATGAACGCAAGAAAAAGAAAAAAAAAAAGAAAAAAAAAAGAAAAAAAAAAAAAAAAAAAAAAAAAAAAAAAAAAAGAAAGCGAAGAAAAATTGAACAGCTATAAGAACAAAATCATCGCACTCCATCAGAGTTCCCATTATGTCATCTCTATATCGAAACGTCGGCGGCGGCGGCGGCGGAAAGCTGTTTTTATAGAAGAAAGCAATAATTCAACGCTGCCTTTTTAAACGATCGACCTGGGGCGACACTTCTCCGAGAGAAATTTCGAACTGTAGAATTATTTTTCTTAAAGAACATTTACGACACCCGCCGTGAATAAGTACAGCGGACAACCCGTACTTGCGAAAGCTCAATTTCACCGGAAGTGACTGCGTATCGATCGATGTAAGATAGATGCAGGTGCGAAGAAAGTTTACTTCCTATATATATTCGTAAAGGATATATATATATATATATATATATATATATATATATATAGCTGCAGATAAATCGAACGTGGTCGGCAGCTTTGAAATAGTTTCGGGTAATTTTGAGTCTGACGGCTTATTAAAAAAGTTACTAATTGACTGCCCAGATATAATATCATATAGACATATTACAGGTGAAGTATTTCGAAAATGGGTACAGGGTAATTTCGTTAGCAACATTTTAAAGCTATAATCTATTTAATTTATCAATTTTCCCCGGTTATAAAAATATACTTCACAAATATTATTCTTATATCGAATTAAATTAAATGTGTCCTTATTACAGCTCTCGAACTTTGCTTGCTCGAACGAAAGGGGGTATAAAGTTAAGGTTGCGGGAGACGTGATCAATTGTATACTGGTACGGTTATTTCGCGCATTTTCCGACAAATAGATTTTAATTGAAAGTCATGGCATTACATATATTATACATTATTGCTTCGTTATTGTAACCCACTTCCCTCCCCCGCAAGTGTACGATCAATATTATATCTGGCACAATGCCAACCTGCAACAGTGAGATAGTTTACGGCAAACTTTAATGCAAACAACTCCGATGTAATTACAGTAATGGATTTATTAGATGAGCGTACACGGGTGAAGAATTAACGATATATAGAATTTCAAAACTGCCGCCACACCCTCGTGCGTAAACTTTATAAATTTGCCTTAACAATAATTCTTCTTAATTTTGGACTGACTTTGTATGTAAGAAGGATCCTTCTTGATACTCATCCTACCAACGAGTTCTTGCGAATAAAATTCCATCATCTGTTGATAAAATGTTGATTAAATGACATCATGATGTCATCAAACTCAATTAAAATACGACAGTCGATTAAGAGACTAAAAATCCTTCATACTACTTCAATGTCTTTTAGGGGACTAAACGAAGACTAAATATTATTTGAAAGTAGAAATTTTATTTAATAAAAAAATGTAGAAACATATAGAACACATGTTGTTTAACATAGAAATGTTTATAAATGATTAAAAATTTGTTCGAACAGATCTGTATGATATGAAAAGGTTGAAAAAAAAATGAAAAAAAAACCTGAGGCTCTCATAGGAAGACAAATAGGATGTACGAGTGGAGATATAGAATTCGAAAGACTACGAAGACGCCCGATTGTACGCCTTCGGAACCGCTCGTATTTTTTCGGCAGACCTCGTTTCCGAGATTACAATTTACAACCTTAGTCAACCAAAAGGTCGATTGAATAAAGATTTAAAGTTATGTTAGAGGTCAATTAGACGTTGACAAGTTGAAAAGTTTATAAATATCACTACTTTTATCTTTTAATAAAGATTTTTTTTTAAAGTATTAGTTTTATTTAAGATATATTTTTAGTAGACTAATCTTCGATTAAAAAGACTACATACGTACATTGAATGTTGAAAAACCGAGTATTGTTGATGTACATCTTACTTTTTGTCAGCATTTGATCATCATTAAAAATCTTTCAGTTTAATGAACTTCGATTATAAGTAGTCAAAAAGTTATTTGAATTATTAATAGAAGACGATTAAACGTTGAAAAACAAAATGTTTAACGACTCGTTATTGGTTAACATTTAATCGATTTTATCCTTTATATGTACAAATTTTCAAATTTGTTTCGAGTGTCATGGCGACTGTACTCAATTGTTTCGACCGCAAAAGAATGAAAAATTTTAATTACAATAAAATAATATTCAAAGTTGACTGTTTTGTTATTCGATTTTTGTTACGTTATTGATAAGGTAGGTTAATCAAAGTTAAAAAGTTAATTGTTGAGTTAAAAGTTATAATATTTTCACTTTTTGAAATATTAACGGTTGACTTAATTGTTTTGTTAACTTTTAACTCTTTTAACTTTTAAGTTTTGTAACTTTTTGAAAAACTTTTTCGCTTTCTCCAGTTTTTTATTTGTTTAGGTTTTTCAAGACTTTTGAAAGTTTTTAATGGTAAATATTACATTAGGAGTTATTTTTAATTTATTTTTCAATTTTCAAGTTAAGTTTACGATTAACTTTTAACTGACAATTGCAAGTTAACAAATCATATTTAACTTTTAACTTTCAACTTTTAATTGTAAGTTACGTTAATATCTTTTATATGGTACATGTCTGAACTTAAATTTTATCTCGATTTATTTTATAACGAATTAACATTAAATTAACTTATAAGATAGTCAACTTTTGTTAATATTAAATTTTTAAATATTAAATTAGTTAAAAAAATCACGAACTTATTCAACCTCGGTTTTTGAGAATAATGCTGTTGAATGTGACATTTATCGACATTTATTGACAATCAGTCCACTGTATTGACTACAGTCGGTTGACCAAAGACCGCTTATTTTAGGTTAACTGGTTTTAGACAAAAAACAAGTTTTTGACGTTTAATCAGTGAACTTCGATAATTGAAAGTTATCGATTTCTGCTGTAAATAATCAAAAAACCGTAAATTTGTAGTACGCATGTTGACTAAACCTAGTCAGTCACATTGTTCCAAGTTTCTACTAATTAAATCAATAAATACAAAAGGTCTTTTTGTTCTTATCAAGAACAAGCACCTTATCAAGAAAATTCGAAGAATTCCTATAGTAAAAGTTGATAAAAAAAAATAGTCTTCGTATAGTCAATTAACCCTATGAATAGTTGATGAAAATATATCTTTCAGTCCATCATAGTCGACTTTATACATTATAATATATTAAAGTAAACCAAGTTATATACTCTACCAAGATATAAACTTTAAGTATTGCATTAAATTAATATACCAACTTTCTTAGACGAGAGAATCGCAGAAGGGAATTATAATTATGGCTTGACAGTCAAATTTCGTTCGTAGTTAAATTTTACCGACTGCCTTTGTTGACGATTCACAAATAACGTAAATAACTCAAGATTCGGCTACTGTAAGCCAGGCAGCGTGGCAGTAAAATTTCAAAGCTAACATTGACTGGAAACAATTAATCATCCGTGTGTGCGTGGTTAATGCCACCGCGTCCGTTGCGAAATGCCCAAACGTGAGTTTCCTTCCAGAGGGAAGATCAAGCGATGAATACATAAAATACGCGGCGATTCCACCTTCGGTACTTTATCAAATATGGAACAACGTGATTTTGCATTGTTCCCACGAGAATCGAGGCTAAATGGCGCTACGCATATATAGCCTTTGAAATCCCCAACTAGCCCATGTGGAATATTGTCGAACATGTTTATATAGGAACACGAGAAAATGACATTTCAAATTCCTTTGTTTCTAATTCCTCAAAAAAAAAAAAAAAAAAAAAATTACAAAATCACACACAACATGAAAATATAATAGAATAAGTCATAGAGATAACGTCACCGATCATGCCGACTGGAAACTCGTGGTTCGTTTCCAAATTCTCCATGACACTTTGAGTGACGACCCAGACGTAATTTTCTCCAGTGATCTTCAGCTCTCGGGCAGACCTCAATATGTTTTTCGCTTCTTCCCTCGTCGAATAAAGCAACATCACCCGCGACTCGCTGTTTATGAGTTCCATCAAATCCTGAGATTTCGTGCACAGTATCGCATTCAGTATCGTGAATTTGAAGGTTTCCTGCATCTCGGAGACCCTCTCCCGCACCGCCTGGACGAAGTCGTCGTGTCCGGCGATTTGTGACGTCACGACGCTAAACTGATGCCATTTGTACCGTTCCAGGATGCTGAGCATCGCCGCTATTTGATGTTCCAACGAAGGCGCCAGCTGCAGATGAAGACTGCTCTGGGCGGTGCGCTGTATGAAACAATGGCCCACTTTCGATTCAAAAGGACATACTTACGGGAAAACGCGTAGTAGCCATTATCGGGCGTGAAAAAACAATGAACGATTCGCGGAACGAGGTCTAAATTTTTTCCACTTATTTTCATTTGAATTTTTGTTTTTAAATAGACTTTCTTTTGGAGCTCGTGAGATTCTCAAAGGACAAAGTTGTTCCGGACAATTAGCGTTGTAAATCGATTAGATGCGATTAGATTTAACTGAATTCATATTTGGGACCGACATAAATTGGCGAATTACTGCGAAAAGTTCAAAACGGCAAATCAATTGAAATCGATTGAAACAGTCGAAAATTTATAATCGTCCTCAATTTTAAATTTTAATTCTATATTTTTTTCTATTTTAATTGATCGAAGATTACGTTTTATAGAAATTGATCTAAAGCGATTAAAATGTATTGTTGAAATAGATTAATATATATGTACGTGTTATAAAATAGACTGAATTATATGAAAACGATTTATTGATATCCAAACAGATTGAAATAGATTTAAAAAATAAAATTGAAACAGATTGAAAATTGCATATAATGCATATAAACGATTGATTTTAATAGAACTTGATTCAAAATGAACAAAATATGTTATTATTAAAATAAATCCAAATAAATTAAGCATTTCATTCAATCAGGGAAGTAAAATTTGCAACGATTAAAATTCGACGTCTTGGAAATAAGAACTAATAGCTAATTAAAATTTACTATATAAAAAATATATTGAAATATATAAAAACTGATTGAAATCGATTTATTTATATATATATTAACAGATTGACGTCGATTGAAATCGACTGAAAATGATTTTAGTCTATTATATTAAAATAGATTTAATCTGTTTAAATTCGATTCAAACATATTGAAATTGATTTAATCCGATTAAAACTCGTAATTATATAATCGGTTTAATTCCTGCAAATTAACATTTTTTAAAATTGATTCAGTTCTATTGAAATAAGTAGAAAAGGTAAACGGACATGAATTGTAATTAATTCATTAACACTGGATTCTGGAACTGGATTCAAAACAAATAAAATATGTTATTAAAATAGATTA
Organism: Trichopria nigra; assembly: GCA_030522945.1. Lineage (NCBI taxonomy): Eukaryota > Metazoa > Arthropoda > Insecta > Hymenoptera > Diapriidae > Trichopria > Trichopria nigra. The sequence goes on along the minus strand of JAPYZR010001311.1, from coordinate 17,109 downwards.
CAATTCATTAGGCATTTCATTTAATCAGGGTAAAATGACCTGCAAGATTAGAATTCGACATGTTACAGGTGAGTTGAAACGTGATTAAACACTACCAAATACAAAATATATTGCAACATAGAAAATCTGATTGAAACCGATTTAAATTTTATTTAGTCGATTTGATTGTATTAATGTAGATTTACGTAGGTTAAACTTGATTAAATGTGATTAGAATTGATTAAGAAAAATGTTAACGGGATAAAAATTGATTTAATCTGATTAAATTCTGTTCAATTATATTAAAATTGATCAAAATTGATTCACATTGATCGAAATAACTGGAAAGAGTAAACCGACTTGAATTATTGAACGCTGTGTCATCATTAACGTTTATAATACTTGGAAGCGATTGAATGTTATAGACCTTGATTCCCAAGAATAAAATGTGTTATTAAATTAGATTAAAATTAATTAAGCATTTCATTCATTCAGGGAGGGGAAAGTATACAAAGATTAGAATTCGACATGTTGGAAATGAGAACTGATTTAGAATTAAAATTTACTACATAAAAAATATATTGAAATGCATAAAACCGGATTTAAATCGGTTTATTTTTATATTTTAACAGATTGAGATGGATTTAATTCGATTGACATAGAATTAATTGAATTGACACCGATTTCATTCAATTGACAATGTTTTTAGTCGACTGTATTAATCGTATTAAAATAGATTGAAATCTATTTCGTTCGATTGAAACTTATTAAAATCTATTTTTTGTATAAAAATTATTTGAAATTGAATTAAATTCTAGATGAAATGCATCATATTAATTGAATTTGATAAAAGTGGATTTAAAAAAATTTAAATATATTATTCAAGTAGATTTAAACGAACTAACCTATGCAAATTGGTTTCATTCAAAATTTATCTTCTATTAAATAGCTGAAAGAGGTAATAACTTATAGGAATTAATAGATGTATATATTTATTTTGATTAGAAGAGATTGACTTAGATATAATTCAGTTGAATCACATTTAAATCGAAACGTATTGAGATGGAATGAATTAGAATAAATCAGAAATAAATTATTGATTTATTTTTAATGTCTGTGTTTGAAATCAATTTACTTCGGTGAAATAAGCATAAAAAATGGAACCCAATTTGAAATCTACATTTATATTCCAATCGTTACACATGAAATGCATTTGATAATTAATCTCTCCTGTATTACTTGATCATATTCAAATCGATTAAAAAAAAAAAAGAAAGTATTTTATTACATTATACAGTTCAAATTAACGAGAAAGTATGTGACTTCGAATAGTTTATTATTGGTGTTAATTTTAATACAAATTCGATACAAACGAATTAAAAAAAATTTGCATCGATATTCGCATTTTATGTAGCTCTATTGTGTTTGTTTTTTTAATTAACAAATCAATTTCATGTATTATTAAAAAATTAATTATCCCTCGTAATATTGAAACATTTCAATTTATTTTATTAATTTATTTTAGTTATTTTAATTCTATTTAATTTATTTTAATTTTTGCCATGTAATGGATTGTCGCCTTACAGTCGATTTGAAATTTAGTTTTTAGCATTTCAAGATATCAATCGATTTTCATCGGCTATTTTCATATTCCAATAGTGTTTCGTATCGAAATTGAATCGATATTCAATCACTCTAGTCTAAATAGAAAACAATTGTACTCGTCAGCCATCTATCGCCGGTGAAGTTCACTCTAATTTCATTACACTTCGGCCATTATATTTTTATAAATGGATATAGAAAATGGTTTAATTGACATTGATTAGATTACAGATTTCGTTTGTCTTATTATTTACGTCAACGGAATGCCGGGTCTAAATTACAATTATACTCAACGACCGATATTAAACGTTAGAATTGAATTGAATTTTTCTTTACATATATAAATCTGAGTATAATTCTATACAATTATATTCATTTTTAATCACTTATTAACTATGAAATTAATAATTATTACTAATTATAAATGAAATTTGATGAATTTTTTTAAAATATATCTTCTGTAAAATCTAGAGATACCATACACTGTTAAAAATTTCTTTCGGAATTGTCTGTGAAATGTAACCGAAGCTTTAAACCGTTTCAGAATTTTATGAAACATAAACAGAAACTTCGGTAACGGTAACCGTTAAAGCTACGGTTACATTTTTCATAAAATTCGGATGCAGTTTTGTAATTTTCGGTTACTGTAATAGAAAAATTCAAGAAAGAAAACAGTTTTGTTTTAAGAATATGTTGTTTTTATATATTTATAATAGAGGACGTTTTGACATACGTTTTGCAATGAATTAATAAATATAAAATCATAAAACCACTTCTTATTAATGTTTCCAGTACTGGATTTTATGTTTATCAGATGATTTCCATTTAATAATTAACCACAAAACGCAAAAGGATTATGTGTGTTATCAAAATGATTTCTGGTTAATAATCAAGTCGAAATCATGTAATAATGAAAAACTAGTACTCGATTTAATTTATAAGACGATTATACATTTAATAATTCAATGCAATATATGTCATGACTCCCAATATCAAAAATATTCACACATACATATTCCATATACTTGCTGGTATATAGTGCTTTGAAATTTGAAATGTGAAATCATAATAATACGAATTTTATTTTATTGCATTTAAAAAACTGGTTTTGGTCATATTAGTGAAATTTATTTATTATAATGGCCATTACTTTTCTTTCAATTGTGTATGAGACTTATTGTGTAGAAATATTGACAAAAAGTGATATACTACATTTAATAAGATTGAAGAATACCCTTTATCAATTATTGCAGCTGTTGAGATTATTAAAGGAATCTAAACAAATAATATATAAAAGATAGTAAATAAACTGTACCTATAAAAATACTGTATTGTAAATATAATAAGGCCAAACAAAGCTACTGTATCAAATTACAACAACAACAAGAAAGAAAATTCTATCAACTTTGATAAGCAACGTATTGAGAAAATTATTCATTGATAACATTGTATTTCAGAATTTTTCAAAAAGCAATGAAAACAATAAACCATGTCTAACAATGTACCATTTAATATGACAATTATTGATGGTAATAGTATCTGAATCGATTTCAATATACTGCTTCCATTCGATTTGAATAAATTTCAATAAATTTCAATAAAATTAAATCAGTTTTAATCGATTTCGATCGCTTCTATTGTTGTAATTAAGCCAAAATTGTTTCTTTGTAAGCTAATTATTTCTGTCACTTTCAATGACGTGAATTATACGTGATACAAGAACGCACTTATTGAATAAATTTAAATCTACTTAAAATGTTAATTGTCGAATTTATATATGTATTGCATTAATCGTAAACGCAAAATTAAACTTAAACTAATTTATACCATATGTTCTTGCTAATTGACGCAAATATAAAGAACAATCCACATCATTGAAAAATTATCTCCGAAATATATGGATATGCAGTCGATTAAATACGCTGCAATTGCAATCGGACGAAACTTAAAATGCCAAATAAATTAATTAAAGTCGATTGAAATGGACATCATACATTGTTCGATTTCAACCCATTACTTTAAGCGCGAGTTAATTGCTTCTGTTCAAATCGCATCTCCCGCGGCAACGAAAGCTACTTTCCGTGTATATATTTGTAGCGTAATAAAAATGTCCAATTTTTGAACGCGATTGAATGAAAATTAAAACAAAAAATTGAAAATAAATCCCATTTTGAATCGAATAAAAATATGAAGTATTTATTAAAATAACCCGCATTCCGAATACACCCGGGAAATGCTCGCGTATATATTGGTTAATTTCGGGAGTAGTCGGGCGGAACTTTCCATTTTGTTAATGTTTCCGGAGTAGGTCGAGTGCTAAATGCGCGCGTTGGTTTAATTGCCCAGTAGATAAGGATATACTAAATTTTGATTGTGGCCTTCGACTGAGTAAATCTTTACCGCTGCTTCATTTTAGTACAAACTTTCCTGACATTTCCCTCCCAAAAAAAAAAGAAAGAAAAAAAAAGAACAAAAAAAAAACAGAAGAAAAAATAAGTAAATAAAATCGAGCTCTTTGATCTGATTGTTTTGGACTGATTGAAAGTATTTCAAAAGTTATGATTTTCTTTTTGATTAACTACATTGTATTATATATATATAGTAAAGCGATGCTTATATGCATGTAATGAATTTGTTTATCGATAGATTGGAGATGTCGCGATAATGTTTGATTCTGTCTCCCATAGCTTCAGGCTTTCAAAACTATTATAGATTGTTCAACGTGAGTTTCCAAAGTGTGACACGTGTTTGATATTTGAATTTCGAAACTTACCGAAACTCCTTATTATTCCAAAATTGATAAACAGGAATTTATTAACTATATGTAAAATTATGTAAAATACGGCATACATAATTATCTAAACTATATACACTAAATTGCCATTGATCTTTTTACATCTTTTTTACATTATATATATGTTTGCCGATTTCGAATCCAAGGAACAATGGTAAAATTCAAAATGTTATGAAAATTATACAAGAATTTTAAAATGTACACTTGAACAACTGTGCTTTGTGCGAATTTTGAAAATCGGATTTTAGAACTCTATATAATGTGCGCCATATTGAAACCATTATTTTGAATTTCTAAAAGACATTGTCAAATTCGTTCTCAAAGATGAAACCTTAGAAAACTGAATTTGTACAAAGAATTTAAAGTTGACAAAAGCTTTTCAAAATATGACAAAAATGGCCGACGTTTTGTTATGGTTTCAAATGTAATCTATAAATATATTAAGATGGCCCATAAATACTGTAGAATATTATACGAAGGTTAAAGTGTTTTTTTTTTTTTTGTACGTATAACTTTATATTTATATATATATCAATTTTGTTTATTTTTCACTTTACAAAATTTAAAATCTAACTTTTTTTTCCATTCCAAAACTAGAGTGGGATCATACTTTGAACCTAAACTGATATTGTTAGTAGAAAAAAATAAAAAATTATTATAAAAATTTATCCCAGACTCAATATATCGTAGATAATTCCAATATCGAGAAATGAAGTTAACATTTTCTATATCTAGATTATTACATTACGTAATAGCAAACTTATTTCTATATGTGAAATATCACACTTTGAAAAGACGAATACATTAAATTCAATCTGTAAAGTACGTCAATATAAGAAAAGATCTGTTCATTTTAGTATTGAGGGAGCGTAAAATTCAATTTTCGCGAATGTGGAACGACTGGATTTCTCTTTAATATACATATACAGACATAAAATCAAAACGTCGATAGTAAATCTTGAGTTAAAACAAAAAATATCGAAATCCTACGTCACATTGACGAAGGAGGAAAGACATTTTTAAAAGAGGAAAGAAGGTTTAGTTAAGAACAAAATAAGTATACTTTCACATGGCTGATAGAAAGTAACTGTTACTACTTAAAAAACACTAACGAATGTCTGGACTCAACTTTAAGTGGGAAGTTTGTTCTTATTTTCAGCATATATGTGCAACACGAGTTTAGTCTTGAAAAATTTACGATACGACTTCAGATCGATCTTGCTTATTTCACAAAAATAATACAGGTACCACTTTATGGTTGCTTATACAATATTGTCGTAAGACATTTCCCTTAAAATAATCGTAATATATATAGTATTCAATGTTTACTTGGTTCTATTTTAATATACATTATGTATTATATGAATAATAAAATCTTATGACGCTTCATTGGCGCATCTTACTTGATGTATTAAATAAATATGATCCATGGATAGTATATACATATATATGAAACTAAAAAATGCTATTTTAATTAAGTCGTAACTATACATCATTGTACACTACAGTGCATTACTCACAAATTAAAAAAAAAATAAATCATTAACAAATCAATAATAAACTTGATAAAATAAATATAAAAAGTATTTACAATTGTAAAATATTAAAATAATTTAAAGCGTCAAAAACTGCGTGTATTTAAAAGTTACGATCAATTTGCCGAGTGTAAAATACACATCAAGTAAAATGTTCTCAAGCCCGTAATTGAAATAATTGGTATACAATATGTATGCGTGCACACACATATTGAATCAATTATGCCAATGTAACATCATGCATTATACAATGAAATAAACGTGCCGTTTTAAAAAGTCCGTTATTGTTTTATCAGTATATAGAATTTCATGTAATCCTTTCTGTGAAACTCCTTTATTATTTATAATTTAAAATCGTATCAAATGTTATTTGTTTCCTGCGTATTTAACATTTATTAGCACTTCTCATCACGAATGTACATTTTATAAACATTTAGTTTTTCAATATTTGTAAATTAATTAACTTTCGATTTAACGAAAGTGTTTTTCGGTTGCAGACTTTCATAATGTAACATATACAATGTATTGTAACGAATGAAACCAAGAGAAACTTATGTTTCTGCATTATTTTCGTAACAGACACGTGAATGTAACAAAAAGAAAAACTAATACGTGAACACGAGTCAAAATACGACTGTATATATAAAAGTCTCTTGAAAATCTAAATTCTGAGTTGACGATTTATTTTGCAATCCCCTTTGCGGATAAACTTGTGAACTTTATGCTGAAATGTTGGATTTGGATAATCTTTGCAGCACTCTGAACAAGATTTTATATGGACATATACATTTGATAATAATACATACATACATATATACATACGTATTATATATATATACATATATATATATACATATTATACATAATATATTATATAATAATTTATTTTTATATATAAATAATTTACTGTCTAAATGAATCAAAATTTTATTTTTCCTTCGTAATTTTCGAAAAAAAAATAATAATAATGCATTTACTTAGCAAAAAGGTAAAGATAACATATATAATTGTTAATAATTTTATAAACGATTTTACTACTGATTTTGATTTGATAATTTGGAATTGTCACTAATTTTCAGTGATTTTTAATGATTTTTAATGACACCAGTAGCAGTTTAATTTTCTTTGTTACTCGATGTTTTCCCATGTTATTTTGGGATAAATACGTACCTGGAAATAAAAATGAACAAAAAAAAAACTTGAAAAATGCAACAAAAATTTATACATAAACAAAGCGACCGACGAGAAACAAAAAAAAAAGGAAGTAATAAAACACACCAAAAGGGCGCAATTGTCTTATCTAGAAGAAACTACTTTTTAGTATCTACACCCATGTCTAACATTTTTTTAGCATATGTCATCCCTGCAAACAGTGAAAATTAGAGTTACGTAACTTATACAAAAATGTTACTTGTTACGTAACTGTAACCTAGTTGTTACGCAAGTGTTAAATAGTTGTCAAAATTGAGCTTTTGATGGGATTCAATATTATTAGTGCATTTTTGTTGGACCATTATTGGTTATAATTTTTGACAATTTATATATAATTTTAGTGTCCAATGTACGGATAGTATTTTGTAGTCATATTTTTATATTTTTAATGGATATTTAATGGATATACAATAATTGTGTCTGATTTATAGACATTTTCTATTTGAAATTCTTGGAATTAAATTTCAGTCTATTTTAGTCCTAAAATTATACCATTTTTTTAGAATTTTGTATCAAAGATTCGTTTTGGCTTGCAGTTTATGTATATTTTAATTATATTCTTTTTTAATCAATAATGAATATATAATTAAAACTATCCAAAATAGTTTGACTGCGCTAACTTTTTATATCAATACAGCCCTGAATTTTTACTAACGTTTTTATCCCCAGTTTTTTAAACGAATTTTTACGTATAACTATTTTTTTTCTATCTTTTGAAAATATCGAACGATTTTCGTTACAAGTTACAAGTTCCATGAATCGACCCTCATTTCAAGTGACATTTGAGAAATTACTGAAAATCTCATGTTCGGAAAAATTGACTTTTCCATGTTCGCTGTCAGGAGAAATCTCAGATTGCGCAGCGGAGTGAATCTATCATATATATATATATATAATATAGTTTAATACGATGCTACATTGATTTGACCCTTGAAGCACAGTCCGTTTGCAGACTGCCGCCTGAACATTTGCGCATTGCCGTATATAGCAAAATACATGGAAAAAATTCGTGTGTCGCCGTTTTTACCGAATTATTTAAATAAATATTTATCGGCACGATGTATCAGCTTTTAAATGTACGTATATACTGTCATGGCAAAGGGAAAAAACAAACAAACGGGTAGTCGCGGTTGCAGTGTAACAGTAAATAAAAGCATGGCCAAATGAATAATTTATTTCGAGCGCAAAGAATAAATATACACTCGACAAGTTGTATATTTGCAGTATAGATTACAATAAGAGAAACCAAATTAAAAAAAAAAAAAAAAAAAACAAAGAAACATTAAGTATTCGTTGAATTTTCGCGGTTTATCGAAAGAAAAACTTACTCTCTCGAGGCCAGAATTATCGGCATTCCATGCTATTACGGGTATGCCGAGGTAGCCAGCTAGTTGGAGGAAATATTGGGCACTTGCCGTGCTTCGTCCATATCGTTCATAATTCATTAGATAGAGAATCGCTGACACATTCATCGTGAGGAACTCCTTGCAGAGCGAATTCAAAATGTCTAAAACGAGCATAGAAATTTCCCATTTGAAGCAGTTTATAACTACCTGGCAACAGACTGCCTCTGCTATCACACCTTTGTCTATATAGGTATTGCAGAGGAACTTGATCTACTTTAATTGCATTCTCCGAGTAGCTAATAGCATTCTATCTACTACAGCTGTTGCATTTTATTGTAAACCAATGCGAAAAGTCGGCTTAAAAAAAAATTAACCATTACATATATATATACAATTATATATAATATAATTAATATTTATTACACGCCTATATTGTATAATTAATATAAATTATCATTATATTTGAAATAATGTGACGAAACGACATAAAACAAATTTGAGGAAATAGTGCAATTCGTCTTAGAGTGAAAATTTAGCCATTCTTCGCGTAAGAGCTAAATTTGCCCTATTCGTCGTTCCAAGTTTCACGTTCTCGACAAAATGTACAAATGTTATTCACGGAGTTTCACACTATATCTTATTACCATTTACCTAAGAATCGCTCTTTCAAATGCTGCGTGACAAAGCTTTTTTTTTTAATTTTCAAGTAAAAAAGTTATACGAGATTTTTAAAAAGTCTGCTTTTCCGTTTCATTTTTCATTTATTGACTTTTCTTATGGGAAATGACATCGGAACACCTCTAAAAGTCATAAATATCGCGTAGAAAATGATTGTACTATACCAGATAGGGGTATCCGAAAAAAAAATCCAAAATGGCGATAAAAATTAATTTTTAATGGATTTTAATAGAATCTATAGTATCGAAGGGTTTTTGACACAAAATGTGGCCCCCAAAAACCCTGAACTAACAAGTTTCATCCGATTAATTTTGAATAATTTCATCCGGCATATTGGAACCTCCATTTTGAATTTTTAAAATTTGACATCAGATTTGGCCTCAAATTTTTATCGAAATTCATTATTCTGTTTTCTGATTCTGTGCGCATGATATTACAAATAAAAACTGTTACCGCCATTTTGAATTTTTTTTTCGGATTACCCCTATCTGGTAATACATTCATTTTCAATGCGACATTAAAAATTACAAAACAATAAATTAAAAATTACAATACAATAAATTAAAAATAAAACAATAATAAAAGATTTTTATTTTTTTTTTAAATTATATGTATAAATTTTTTTCTTGAAAGTTAAAACAATTGTGTTATACACCATTGGAAATAGCGATTCTTGGATAATAATAAAATTAGCGTTGCAGAATTTTCCCAATGGAGTTTAAATACTAAAATATAGTGTCAAACTTTATCAAGAAAATTTGTACATATTCGGCCCAAGGGGGTTCCAAAGTAGAATTGTTACCGACCTAACCTCAAAACAGGAAAAGTATAAATAAAAAAGTATTTAAACATCTTTATCAAAATTCAGTCTTTGGAAGGGTGATTCTACACATCATATATATATGATCGCCAAAAAACTATCGGTGACAATGGTTCGAAATTAAAGGATGATTTTCCTTAATGAATTATTTTCTCATACCAGCAACAAAAATCATTTATTTCGCATAGTTCCAATTTTAATTTGAACCAATTTCAGCGATATTTTTTTGAGGATTTTATATGTTACGTAGAATCACCCTTCCAAAGCTCAATTTTTGAAAAAACTTTTCACTCACTTTTTATTTGTACTTTTTTTATTGTTGAAAACCACGGTAGGTAACTTCTACTGTAGAACCCTCTTTACACAGTAAAAAAAAATGATTAAAACATCAAAACTTGGATTAACAAGAATTCAGAAGTATTCGTTGTAGAAGAAATGAATCCATTTTGAATCATTTTTAATCCTTTTTAATCCCAGTTTTCACCTGTCAGTCTTCTTTTTTACTGGGTAAGGCTTTATGCCACTGTAGAAGCAAAAAATAAAAACACCTATTTTGAAGTTTTTCTTTTCGAGTGGGTGCATTGTTTTTCAAAAAATCAACTGTACTACGAGTTTATACGTGTAATAAGGGATGAAAGCATATTTTTAAAAAATGTCACGTTTTAAAAAAGTCGCTCGGGGGCTTTCAGTACAACCTGAGCACGGGGCTGGCACTCCCTATGTATTCTCGTTTGTCCCCCTTAACGAAGCATGAGTAAATGTCCTCTGGGAACAAAGACATAAAATTTTTCTTAACCTATATATACATATATTATAATCTGACTTAGATTTTCATGAAAAAATCGACCTACATTTTTTGTAACTGTTACAATATTATTAAAAACTCCTTTGTACTTCTCTAAAAAGGAGATAATCATTAAAAATCGATTGAGTTATATACTGCAAGGCAATTTTTGAAAAGCACAGTTTTGAAAGCAGTATAAAAAATTGAAAATTTATGATGTAAATTGTTATCATTTATGTGCGATCTCAGCACTATTCAGTTTGCTTTTCTACGTCATCATCATCAGCGATTTTGGAAAAATGAGAAGTTCGATAAATACATACTTTCACACATTCTGACATACACTGTTAAAAATTTCATGAAATTTAATGTACTGTACATTAATTTTCTCAATAGAGTATATCTATATATTATGTACATGTAGATATACATGCATTATGAAGAATGAACATGTACTGGAAGTTTTATTTTACAGTGTATTGTGCGACTTTCTGGACTTTGAGTGTTTAAACATATATATATATTTAAATAATTGTTTCCATTACCATTATATTTTTGGCACGTTATAGCATCGATTAAGCAACAAAAAATTCGATTTTTCTAAAATTCTACAGTGGCATATAATGCGTTACTATATTAGAGTAAAGAAGTATTCGAAGCGCAAATTTTCACTTTAAAGAAGTATAGAGTGCAAAAAGTGAAAAAAAGACTATTGAGTTAAGATGTACCAATTATTTTGTAGTCACTGATCTTCATTCATATTAATACAGTACTATAAAAGTTCTTATAGTAACTATATTTAAATCATGTTTTTTCCCCATAATGATATCCAAAAATAGTTAGGTACTGACACATGAAAATAGTTAATAAATATTTTACCGTTTTACTAAATGTCGATTTTGAAATAATAATTTAAAGTCTCCACGATCAATTTGGAATCTTTAATATAACTAATACAGAAAATCAAAGTATGGAATTCTGTTCTAGGATCATATATACGTTTAAAGGCTGCCCATAAATTTTTGATTTATACGTTAAACGGGGAAGCCCCGGAAAAGCGAGTTGATTTACAGAAACGGTATTACGTTACGAGTTTAAGCGTAAATACACGTAAATGTTTCACTTAATGTTGGAGTTTGTTTATTTTGACTAACAAATTAGTTTTGAGGCACCGTCGTTTTAATATTCCGCCAACTAAATCTGGCTTTACGGTAATATTGTCTCTCGTGACGTAAATAAATTTGCATGAATGTTTTATTTATTTTCGAACGTTATAAAGTGTAAAATTCTGTTAACTTTTAACTGGAAAGGATATAAATGTATAAAATGTTCGTCTATTTTGGTTTTGTCAAACTATAATCTATTAAACGGTTACTGGCACAACGTCCAATATTTTGTTCAAAAATACGAAAATGTATTGAAATGGATTCATCAGTATATAAGCTTAAAAACAAAAAAGGAATTCATTCGAATTCGTATTTATATACATTTCAATCCATTTAAATCCAGAATTGATTAATTTTAATTCTACGGTAATTTTTTGATTGAAATGAATTGAAATGCACAGAGGTTAATTTATAGATATTAATTTTGGATTTAAATGTATCGAAAAGCATAGGATTTTATTTATTGATCGTGCGGATTTAAATGTATTAAAATGTATTGAAAAATGTATAAATAAAGTTCGTTGTAAATGAATTCGTTTGTTAAATCAATTTTAATACGTTTACTATATATAGGGATAAATCGAACATCATGATTTTACAGAGTAACATTCACAATTCATCAATACATAAAAAGGTACAGTATAGGACGAATCGATTACGTAAATAACGTCTGTAAATTGGACCCAGAGGTAGCGACTCGTTTTGAATATTGACGCTATTTTTGTCTTGTAAAATGTAAATGCACGGTGGATTTAGTCTATTACAAAAATTACTTTCCTTCGATGTATAAAAGTTGCATTCATCAAAATCGAATGCATTATTAATATATTGTGAACGCGATCTATATACATATATACAAATACGATATATTGTTTTTTTTTATGTATAATGGATCTTTTTCTAAATTATTCAGTAAACAATTTTTTTATATAATTGAAATTTATTTAATATAAATCTCGCAATTTTCATATTTTGATTATATTATTTTATTTAATTTTGATCGTTGAACGCGTTTATTTAATAATGCTACTATCATATACGATATCGTACGTATATAAATTTTACAATTACGAGAATTCAGTTAAAAAAAAAAAAAACAATTTCAAAATTTCGGAAAATGATTATTTAACAAATTTTCCGACATGTTAGATCCGCCATTTTGAATTCTAGATTCGCAATTAACGACCCCTGGAACCATTGAATATTAAGTTTCATCGAAATCTACAATGTTTAAAATAACTGTCGGCCATATTAGATCCGCCATTTTGAATTTTGAAAATCTGACTTCAGATTCGTAATTACAGGGATCCTAAAAAAATGTATAAAAGAATTGAAAAGAATGTAGAAAATGTCATTTCTTCAAATTCTGTTTCTCGAATAGAAAATTCAGGCATTCATCGCTGTATTTATTTACAGGAACTGAAATCATATAAGCGGCCTTTTTCTTATTATTAAGGTAGAACTCGTATTGTTATATCGTAAGGTTGTGCCTATTGACAGTGACAGTAAATAAGATATCTTGATTTAGTATTTGAATTATCAGTGACTTCATCAGTACATCAATATATATATAGTTCCTTCGGTACATTCGAAACATATATGCAACGATGAATCAGAAAAGTGAGGTGTCGATTAAAATAAATCAAGTTCCGTTCTAAAGTTTCTTAAAATCCAAGCAATCCAAAAAAACTGATTGTTTTACGCACCGCCATGCAGCGATTGCCACCGTACTGGCACAATCCATCTGAATAAATTACACAAATCACATAAATTGCAGGGCTCGATCGAGAAAAACACGACAATTGAGGGGAGTATGTGTGTTAGTGTACGTAAGCCAACATTTATATACATATATATACCTTCGATTCTGGTCACTGATTGATTGCGCGTGATCTTCGCACTGTCGGCTTGCGGAAAGGAACAATTTTCGACTATTGTGTATGTATACCCAAAACAGTACCACGATATAATTCTCCGTTGTATAGTCATTATATCGCTGCCGCGATAATTGCCAACATTCGCATTTATATTCATATCGATGATTGTTCGTTTCCGGGATGCCCCTGTATACATGTACATTCAGATATTTGCGAGAAAAAAAGCCATTTATACGCGGGTATTGGTTTCAATGAGTGGATACCTACAGACATACGGGTCAGCTATATATACGTTCGCACAGCACGAAATTTCCAGGGACCAGAGACTGCGTTAATTATAAATGTAACATATTTGATAAAACATTGTTTATTATACATACACGTGCAATATTTATACATGAGACATATATATATATATTTATCGTGGGTTATGCGAATAAACAAATGACCGACGACATATATAGATAACAAAAATCAAAAATGTATAATATACATTGGCTATATGCTTTGTTCTGTGGGGTATAAGCGTATGTGTGTGTGTGTGTGTGTGTGGTTATCTTTGATATGTGTTGCATAAATGTATGTTGCACAAGTAAATGTACGGCCTGAAAATGCAAAATGAAGGCTTACCCATGGGACTTGGCGTTAGTTCCTGCATTGCGACTTTCACGTGAATATCGAAGCGTTGGAATAACCCCAGGTTTGGTCGCTTTGTACTTTTTTGTAGTGCGGTAACAGCTTTGAGGACAGATTTCGTATACTCGCGTGCGCCGAAAGCTTTGTAAGGGACTGCCAAGCCGACCTGCGAACACATAAAAGTGAATTTCATATTCTCCTTTATATATTTTCAAAATATGTTAAAATATCGGAATGCATAATTTATAACCTATCACATTATATAGTATGTATTTCTTTATCTATACTATATATACATTTCAAGTGTATATACGAGCCTTGAAGAATAAGCGCGGTACGAAGAAAGAGGGATCAGAATTGAAAATTTCCGGTAAAGAATTTGGTTTTCAGGTCGAATTTTAAATTGTAGAAAACGAACAATTTGTTATATTTTCTTACAATTTTGAGAGTGATTCAATACCGTTTTTGGGCTTGATTTGTATTGTATGATTTCGTCCTATTTTTAAGAATGATCCATACAAGATTTCTCAATGTTTCTTCTAAACAGACGTTCGTTTATATATATATTACATCACATTGTGGACATGTATTTTTCTACGGTAATTACATTTCATTTTTCCATATCTAATCAAAATGTAGTTTTGGGCACTTTCCAAATTATTCTACACGTGATATTCTTTTTCTTCGTGATAATTTTGTTTATTATATTCACGAATTTGGGCACGATTCTGTCGAATTGTTAGTTAACATTCAGTGTATTGGTTTGTGGTACTTTTGGTATCGAAAAATTGATTCCATTTTTGGTCACGGACGTTTGGACATATAATGACTGCTGATGACAATTTTGGAAAAGAGACAATTTCTGATCCCCATTCCGGTCGCGTCATTTTATTTAAATTTGTTTATCATAACCGATATTACAAACCCAAAATCCCTTAAAGTAACAAGTTTCCAGTGAATCTGATGAATTTTTTAATAATTTCGCCCGCCATTTTGGATCCGTCATTTTGAATTTGTAATGGTTAGTCACTATATTTAAAATCTTCTAGAGGTTAGAAACGAATAATTCTATAGAATTATGCCCAACTTATAAACGGATTGTCTTATTTACAGTTTTGGATCCGTCGTGATTTACTCATCATAAAAGATTTTTGTTTGGATTTTGGACATGTTATTCATGTGTTATTTGTCGTTTATTATTATCGGTTTATTTTTGGAAACGATTCATTTGTATATTTTATATTCATGTTTCTCACATGAATGAATCTTATATTAATCAAATCTTAATTATATTCAGAAGTATTCAGGAACAAAAAATAATAGGATTGAGAATCATAAAAAAGCATTCGTTTTGGATTAAAATGAATTCTACTTTATCATTCCTAATTCTATATTTTGTACTTCAATACTTCTTCGTTTACTGGGTATATATATTGTTTACCAATTTTAGACAGGACTATGTTGACTAAAAATTCAAAATGGCGCCATCTTCACGGAAAGTTTAACATTCCGAATTTATAATTCGTGTACATGGATATTTAAAAAAAAAAAGATGGTGGAACCGGGGTTTTTTTTAATTTTGAATTTTGAAATTCAAAATGGCGGACCTAATATATCATAGAAAATTTGAAATTTCTACACATTTGTATGTAAATCAGTGTACAAAAAGTTATGCATAAGAAAAAGAAACAATATATTAAAGTATGTAATAATGTTAAAATGTTTGTCAAGATGGTACCATTTTGAATTTTTAATCGCGCCTGTAATAATCCCTTAATACAAGTCGTAATTCCACCCAAACGTTTTCGTATATAAAATTTAAATACTATTCCGAAAAAATAGATCTTCTTCATATTGGAAAAATATAATCGAAAATGGATTATAGATTCGGAACGAGGATATCCGAAAACAGTATATAGGATATGATCGAATTTAAAAAAAAAAAATCATTGACACAATAAATTACACGAAAGACATCAACATTTTAAAGCGTTATATATGTATGTATATATATATATATATGATAATATATTATTAAACTCGAGTTTAAAATAAATATTTAATAAATTATTTAGTCCTGTTCAAATGTCTATATTAAAAAACTCCTCGCATCTTATTATGCAGCATAAGAAGACCGTCTGCATGCTGACAAATTCAATAACTTTAGCTTCTTCGATATTGGCGAAGTAATAATCGAGTAATTTAACTTGCAAATTCCTGACAGGTATCCTATTTGCATCCCTCATACTGTTGGTTAATTACTTAAGGTGCAACTAAGGTTTATTATCCAACGAGGACGACAATCGTCCAATTTGACAATCCTAATTTGTGGAATTTGCACTCGAGTTATGAATGAGTTCATCAACGACACCTACTTTCTCGCCAGGTATCTGTTCCGTACAAATAATCGATTAAATTGTTAATATCTGATGAAAATCTGAAAATTAACCTGAAACAATACAGGTAATCAATTTCTATTATGTACATACATACATATATATATATATATATATATATATATATATATATATGTACGATTTAATTTCGACCGATGTCGTTTAATATTTCCATTTCCTGAAATTATATATATATATATATTAGGGTGGTTGTTAAAAAAAAATTGTTCGTGCCGCCCCCTAGATCGACTCCAAATAATTCAAAACTAATTTATGAATTTTTT
>JAPYZR010001310.1:0-22500 GCA_030522945.1 Trichopria nigra | reverse complement strand
ACTTTAAACTGGTTTACGTTTTTTTTTTTTTGTTTTTTTTATTTTTTTTTTTTTTTTTTTTTTTTTTTTTTTTTTTTTTTTTTTTTTTTTTTTTTTTTTTTTTTTTTTTTTTTTTTTTTTTTTGTATTGTATCGAATTGTACCGAAAAATTTGGACCAATAGATTTGAAGAATTAACAAATATTCAAAAGTATTCAATGCTATTTTCTCGAATCTTTCTTAATTCCATTTTCTTAATTCAATTGTTATTTTTTCGAAAAGGCATTCATTTTTCTTCACTCTCTTCTATATTATATTTCATCACTATCTTCTATATATATCCACACCCCTCCTCTTTTTGACATATTTCTCAATCGTCTTACCTTTCTTTCTGTCTACATTGAGCGAAAAATGAGTAAATTCAACTAAATATTTAGTTAATATGACTTCCATGCAGTTTACGTGACCTATATTTAGTTGTAATAACTACAATTTAGCTGACTATACTAAATTATTCGTAGCGGTTTTTTATCTCATATCCTTATAGTGTAAGAATTTACCTGGTTTCACGGAGAATATCGTTTATCCGGCCTTCATTTGAATATTGCAACGTTTATCAGACCATACGTACTGTTGATTTCATAGTTTCTAATTTAATTATACATATATTTATATGCCGGATTTTAATATTGGCCTAACAGATTTTTAAGAAAAAAATAAAGATAAGTCGATGGATTTTTCCCAAAGTAACTATAAATAACCAAATTCAATACTTCGTCCGACCAAAGCAAACTGCACGGGTCAAAGTAATTTAGCATTCCAGTAACTATATTACTTTTGAATTGCATATATACTGCGTTAGATTCTACAATGTTTCCTTCGTACCATTGTGAGAAAATGAAAATTTTCATTAACGCACGTGCATTTCTGTGATAATGAGCTGTACACTTTGTCAATGTGTGGTGTTATAATTGCTCTAAAATTTAATCAGGAATATGAATAAAGGTCTAATTATAATCCTGTGCTTTAATAATTAAAAACTTTTATGAAAATCAGGCAATATTTAATTTTGAAATATTTACCAAAATCTTTATTTCACTTTGCTTATTAATAGTATATAGTTTACTATTTGCCTTGAAAATGTCATTACTTGGAATGTAATTAACGGGATTTTAGGATTATATTCAAAATTCTATTCGATTTAATTAACAGACGGTAATTACTGAATGCATCAGATTATCAATATATGTGAATCCTTGCCTATGCTTCTGTATATTCCAAGCGTAACAAGTATTTCACACGAAATTGCATCTGAGAATATCGATAGAGTTAGAATCAGCGGCCATAGTTCGCGAAATAATACTGATTAATATCTACGTTGTAATTATGTCTCCAGGGCTAGTATTATAATTGTAAATATTATGGCAACGTTGAATTGATGCAGAAATACGTGACATTTACAAAAATGCATTACGCTGTATTAAAATTGAAAAAGTGTTCCTTGTACATACACTGCTTCTCTTCTTTGCCTATATGAACTAGTTTGTATACTTATTAGGATTTCTTTAAAAATTATTCGTTTTCTTCAGAGCAATGTTACGAATTTAAACTAATCATTATAACATACAAAATTTTAAATTATTTAAATAGATGTTTTTTAACACTTGATAATCGTACTATATACAACGGAGAAAAAAATTTGTTTTTATAAATCTGGTATTTTTCGAATATGAATATTCCTGCTTACAGTTTAAGGTAAGGAAACGAAAATGATTAACATTATTACATAATGTTGTTCGTATATGAGTGAATATTCGATATCACGAGTCTATCGATTTTCATGGGAGATCTGCAGTGAATATGTATTTCTCTA
This sequence comes from Trichopria nigra, assembly GCA_030522945.1. Lineage (NCBI taxonomy): Eukaryota > Metazoa > Arthropoda > Insecta > Hymenoptera > Diapriidae > Trichopria > Trichopria nigra. The sequence goes on along the minus strand of JAPYZR010001310.1, from coordinate 20,649 downwards.
TGAATTACCAATCAATCCTTCTCAAATAAGATGATTAATATCTTTTGTAATGAAAATATACGTAGGTGCATTGATATTCCGATGACTAGTAATTAGGAGCAGAATGTTATACCGACGTATAACCAGAAATTCATTTCACTGTTAATAAAAACTGTAATTTGTTTAACGATTATATTATTATCTTGGCAACAGCTTAGAGATATAAAAATGAAAAATTCCCATTATTTTTAAAGGGTGATGAATATTGTTGTGATGAATATTGAAAATGATTAAATTAATTGAATTTCAGTGCAATCTTAAATAATTAAGGTTTGAGGAAATTATGAATATTCCGTGTCTTTATTAAAAATGCATTTGGTTCCTGAATTCTTAGCCAATACGTTAAGGAGCCGATGTTTACGGATGGTAATAACACGATTAGCATTTATGACTCTGGTAAAATATTAACGAAATCGATTATCCGACTTGGATGCTATTTGATGACTAGACGTATTTTTAATGCATCCGGCTTCCCACACGCGGATTTCCGAATGCAGCAGTATCGATCATTCATTTCTGACATTTTTACGTTTTTATGAAATAAAAGAAGGGAAAAATTTCAGTACAGTTTTTTAGTCAGATAATCGATCACGAAGATATGTATCTAGATATAGAAGTACGACTTACTTGCAAACGAAAGTTACAGCACTTGTTAAAAATCATTTGCAATTTGTTTATAAGTTGCCAAAAGTTCTACACAAAATAATTGCTTACAGTAAATCATGGTGTATGACTTATATATACATATGTGCTTTATTATTAATTAATTGATTTTTAACTATTTGACGAAATTCTTATTTTCAAATCTTACAAGTTTATAAAAATAAATAAATAAAATAAATAACAAAATATTGAAATTGTACAATTGACAAAAATGTCACTAAACAAAAGGTTAGAATAAATAAGTTTAAGTAAATCGTTAAATTGTCAAAGAATTGAATATACGCTGTAATTTTATACAATTAAAATTTATTAATAAATAAATAAATAAATAAATAAATAAATTAATTAATTATTTGATTACAAAAAGAGATCAATTTGATTAAATGTACATTTGCTTCTTCTATTTGTCACTTGAAGTTGAACAGATAATCTTTTATTTTCGTGCATATATCACAAACCTCGCTCGAAACTCTCAAATTTTTTTATTAAATCGCAAATTTCATGTTCACTTCCAACTTTTAATAACAAATTGTATGCGTGGTTGATTTTCGAAGAAATTGCAAACTGCCAAATAATCATCGTTCTGGTTTAGGTCGGGCATTAGATTGTAATGATCATATTATTCTATCACGCGACCGCACTCCTATAATACTCCTATAATACTACTTCTTATTTACGTATACTAATATTTTTTTTAGTTGCTAAATCTTAAACTTGTTACTACTTCCATGTAATCTTCCTATTACCTGTATATATTTATAATACTAAATTATATATATCTACTTATGTGATTAGCTATATGTGGTCACCCTCGAGTCAAAATAAAGACTACTACTACTACTACTACTACTACTACTACTACTACTATATATGTTATATAGTATTTTATGTAGACTATATATAGTAATAAATAAAACGAAATAATTTTCAAACTGGGTTACACCAAACCCAGTTCAAACCTCCAGAATCTAGGAACGTGATTCGGTGTTCAATCATGTTCAATCATGTTCAATCAGAAATTTAGTAGTCTTGCCTTGCGAAAACAGTACGTAACTTGTAATATACAAATAGTTCCCTTCAATTTTGTTTAATTCAAAGTTTGAATTTGATTTCCAAAATTGTCCTTTGTACTAACGGCTAGCGGGGTTTTATGCAAATTACGAGAATACATGCAAATTTTCGTTAAAACGCTTGCATAAAACAATGGTCCTGAATTAGTGGGTAATTCAACATAAGCTTCTTGTGCCTCAGAATTAGGGTTCGTGTATTAAAAAAAAAAAAAGAAAAAAGAAAATTAATGAATGACTGTTCAAGCAAATTAGCGACGAACATTCAATGATTGACTTTTAATTGGCTGTCGGAATAAAAATTCACTGATTCCAACGCAATTTCGATGAAGTACTTCAACTGTTATTAGCGATGTTGGATTTGTAAAGTGTTTAAAAATAGAATTATTTGTGGATTTGAAGTCATTAATAATTAATATTGTCGACATATGTACGTTGTGAAACCGAATTTTACATTTCGTTTTTTGAAGTGAAAATCTCTACTTAATGACTATTTGCATTTTACAACTTTTTGAATTTTGCAATAATTGTTTTAAAAGTTTTTGAATTAATAGGGTCCTAAAAACTTGAGATTTCTTCCTACTTTTAATAATTGCACAAGAAAAGTACTTAAAATCATCATTGTGTTGATAAATCATAATATAAAATTAAAAAAAAATGGTTTGCAGTTTAATATGCTAACATTTTACTAATTTTGCTATTACTTTACGAAAATACTACTATCTCTTAGTAAATAATAATGAATTGGATTTACTTAATAAGCAATTACGATTTTTTTAATAAATAATGAAAACAAGTTCCACGTCCTCGTCAGACAAGATATTTGACTTCTCCGATTTCAAAGCTAATTTCCTAAATGTCGCGAGAATTTTGACATACACACTAATTGCCGAGCGTATACGCCGTAAATATTAGATCTCAACTCAGATGTATACTTAGTACATATATACTATCTTTAGGCCTTTAAGAAACTTTAGATATAGATTTTAGAAATATGTGTATTCGGAAAACTGCGACTCTCATTAAAAACAGGTTTCCAATCCATATGTTTTAAAAAAATTTTGAATCGCAGAAGTGATATGGAATAAAAATTTCTTCTGAAATCGAAGGCACATTATATTGTATGCGTGATGATAAGTATATAACGATTATTTTGAATCAGTGCATTCATATCGTAAAATGTTGTCAATCAGAAACTCCGAGTTTTCGGTGTTATAAATGAGAAGAAGCTTTGACAGAATCGATTCCGCCCGAATAACAATGGTCGTCGCAATTGGTTTCATCCGACGATGGCATCTCAGTAAATGTAGTCATTATCGGGCAAGTGGAAAATAGCCGCAGTTGGCCACATCCAGTGCAGTGGTGAGAAACATGTAACGTTTACGTGACTAGTCAAAGCTTAGAGGAGCAGTACTCGAAGCCCCCGACCTCCTTTGTTAAACAGGTGTGATGTATATTTGCATTTACACGCGTGCTGCCGCACATACCGACCGATGACAAAGTATATATATGTATAGATTTGTTTATATATACATGTACATACATACATACACACACACATATATATATTTGTATGTATGTATACATACTGTATACATACATGTTCATACTCTATACAGTGTATGTATATATGTATGTAATGTATGTATGTATTATACGCAACAAGAGAACATGTTTTAGCGCTTCCTTGCACAATTAATCGCACGACAGGAGACGTCTTGCTGAATAGAAGTGATATGCCCCAGTGACCCAGTTGAAGGAGTTTAGGGGATTGCCCCCATGGTCTCTTCGATTCTATCCCAGATATCTATATATCCTCTTCCTTTTTACTCTTATTTATGGCCTCCATATCGCGAGATCCGAATGTCATTCGAGCCATTATAAGGCTAATTTAAAAACATAAAGTGTTCAAAAATATATTTAAGTGAAGGTCATAAATAAAGTATTTTTTTAATTACTTCGAAGAAACGGATCACATAGAAATAATTTGTTGGAAAGCATTGAAAAATGCTTTAGGACTGCAGCAGGTAAAAATGTCGCAAATCCCTGGATGAAAAAAGCAGGGAGGAAAAAGGATACTTTCAATCCGCACATGAGGCGGAAAAGTCCTACTTTTCATTTTGATGTCACTCGAAATAACCCTTTACATTTTAGGAATAGATTAAAGTCACGGAAGGTTTATGACCATTGTTTAAACGCTGTTTAAAGTACAATGTGTTTAATTTTATCTTTTACGCAATGGAACCTATCGTAAAACGCGTGTTATAAAAGTTAGTGGAAGAAAAGGACTTCTTGTATAAAACGATCCGTGTTGTGTTTGGCTCATTTGTTTACTATGAGAAGAATTCAACGGAGGTCAGTGTTCGGGTCAGCGTTTGTTTATTTTTGTAATTGTTTACGTTTGCCGATTTTCCTACAAATTTCTCGCTGAATTTTAATAGTTTAGGACAACTTTATTGGGTTTCATTGTTTTTTTTTGTGCGATTCGTCAATTTTTGTCGTCTCACATTGAAGTCTGCGTGTTTTTTATCTATACAATATGTGTTATGCAACGCAACCTTATTGGAAATTTCGCGAAGAAGGTAATAAACATTTATAAAATTTGATAAATTCGCAATTAACTGAAAATTCATCCGAGGGACAAAGTATTAGGTAATTTAAGTGTTTTGTTTTCTTCACAGCTACATATGGCGGAAGTCATGGTTTGATTTCGAACTATCATTTTCAAGTGATATGACCTATAAAATAGCATTAAAATTGATTTAATATATATTTTTAATTATCAAAACTGTAAGTGCAAAACTGTTGATTGTATATGTAAGTTTCTTAAATTTAATGTGTGTACGATATAGGTTACATTATCGTTTACTTACCACAAAACTTTTTTATATTTCAGCCCGAAGGTCTACGCAGACGAGCGCACGCCGTTCAAGAAGCTCCGTACGGGCGACACAGCGACCATTACGACTCATCCATAGGTAATTTTTCTCTTCGTTTTACGGGGTCGTTGTTTACTATCGTAAGTAGAAAATTGTTCGCTGCATTCAAGGAAAGGTCATAAAAGCTCTAGTTTTTCTCATTTTAAATAACATTGTACAGAGTTTGTAGTATAGAGAGTTTAAAGGTGTTGGCTAATTGATTATTTGATTGAAACCCGAGTACATTAAATAGATAACAAATTATTATTGCAGTGAAAAATGAACCTTGCTCGTATCATATGAATAACTGCGTTTTTTGCTCTATATCGAAAATTGGAATATCACCCTCAATTCGTGGTTTTTCGATCGATCGGAATTAAATCGATTAATTATTCGGAAACTCGCTTAGACCTTACATAATTGGTCCCTAATTGTAGAAATAAAACGACCGAATGTGGGTTTTTTTCCTGGTTTGAATTCAAAATTTAATTTACGTCGTCTTTACTTTTATTTCGTTAGATAAGTTTCATTTCGTCATTTCACACGTCTTTCTTAACATAAGCATGCTTTTTATAAATGATGATATATTTGCATTTAATATTTTTGCTTTACGTAAACAGTTCCGAAAGTTACAATGTATACAATGAAATGTTGCCGTTCATTCATTGGACAAAGATTAATATACTGTGTAAACGTAATAAAAATCTAATTCACTTAAAATTCACTTGGAAGGAAGTAGAATGGAAATTTTAATCATTTCAATTTTAGTAGAATAATGGTTTGTTCATTTCATACGATAGAATCTATTTATACTATATATTTAATACCAAAAATTTTCAGATCTAAGTCAGCCTCCGTGTGAAGCGAGCAGTCTTCCTGTGCTTACACTTACCGCCATCGACAGGGACGATGCAGAAACATTTCGCAAGTAAGTTATATTTTATATCATTTCTATCATTCTATTAAATAATTGACGATATACGAAATAATGTGGGCACTCCAAATACAAAACCTTGTACATGGGGTTTCTGTATTACTACTGTAAGGTCCAAATGTTAATGTAGTAACTTGCAAACAGAACGCTTCCATCTAGGTACTTTTAGAAAAGCACACATTTAACAACGTGGTGGTTGGATGATGAAAGGGGATTACATTTGTAATCGAGTTGTTTACATTATGTAGTAGAGAACTTTGTCTTAAAACATAAATATTAACAACTCTTAATTAATACTAGTGGCCTGAACTTTTAATTACAAGTCATTTGCAAAGCGTCTCTTTTTATCCGGGAGAAACTTTTAGCTTCTTCGCGTTGTCTTTTTACGACGGAAGAATCAAAAAGAATGAAACAAGAAAAGTCGTTTATTCTTTATTATTTTATGTTTTCATATTAACGTTTACTTTTTTCTTATTTCACGGACATTAATAAATGTAAGAAGTTAATTAATCACATACGGTTCCAGATTAGAAACTGATGAGATTACGATCAGGATTCCCAGATAGGAATCCCCTTGTTAAATCCGATCAGATTCCGGAAAGAATTAGCGGTGGTACATTAGGGAAATTTAATTGTAATTGGAGTAATGAATTTAAGCATATGAAACTTTAGAAAATAAAATGTACTTATAATCTTGTTGATGCAGATTTTCTGCCGGTTATACGTTTTCATTATGACGTATCAGTATTGTTCCCATGATGGACATATGTATGTGTACACATGGAAATGAAACATAACTTTGATAAGGAAATTTTACTTTATGTTAACTTTTTTTATTTTTGTTATTGATTTGTGTTTAGAGATGTTAATTTTGTAGTATTTTTCTTCAATAATTTTTATGCTCGTTTTCTCATTCTCTATACTTAAAAGTACCACATTTTGTAATGAAAACCAAATGCATTATATTCTTCTAAATATTATTTACAAAAAATGTAAATATATATATATATATATATATATACATATATATATATATGTATATTTAACAATCAGGCACAAATTAGATTTTTATCATAATTATTATTGTGGTTATACATGTATGTTTTCACTGTTTGAAATACATTTGTCAGTTTACGTTTGTTTTCTCAACTTTCTATCCCTCAATGTCTCATAAATAACAATGTACGTCGAATTTTTTCAATTTCGGCATTTTATTGTTTAATTTTTATTCGTTTTTTTTTCGTGCTTTTTACATTCTGGTTCCGGCAATTTTCGTTATATTTAATTTAATTCTGAAATATGTCTGGCCCTCATTGTCCATTTTCATCATTGCTTGTCTGTTTGGCCTTTTTGTGCTTCTAACTTTCTTGAAATTTCGAACACTTTTATCACCACGTTATGTTTTCAAAGTATTTGGCAACTTTTCTGAATTTGTCGTTTTTTGTACTTCGTATGACAACCAAAATATGAATCAATACAAGCGCAAGCGAACTTAACATTAATGATATCAATCAAATAATTCTGCGGCTGATGCAGTAATATATTATGGTGATTGTTCGCTTGTGTAAATTCACAATGGAGTGACTGCAATATATAATCCACCGGGTGAATCTGTATATGAAGCGAGTGTTTTGGGTGAAAAGCACTTGACAGAGCTTGAAAATTAAGACGAAAAATATTATTGGAATTTACCGGGACGATTTTGTTATATAGAAATAAAAAATACAATGTTAACATGTTATTTTGCGTTGCGATTGTTACGTAGACAGCGTAAAACGCAAATGTTGCACCTCGTAATAAAAAGACAAACTGAACAATATGTAGGCATAAAATGACCTTGATACCAGTTAACTGCACTATTAAACTTTTAACTCACTTCTCTCGCTCAATCGTAAATCATGCATGACATCAAGATTAATTCGCTGGTGTCATTGATACGAATACGAGTCGATCGATACATGACATTTCAATTATCTGAGCGCGCATTTCCAACCCGTTGTCCTGATCCAACCGCACGTAGGACAAATTGTCGATTCAGCGCGAATAACCCTCTATTATATTCTATTAATATAACTATATATATATATATAGTTATTACAGATATGTGTATACGAAATCAGTGGCTCTCACTCTACGATGCATGATTAATGATAGGGATGAGGCGCTTCGCACGAGGGGATTTTTGGCAGTCGCAAATCACGTGCTGGCAAGGTCTGCACCGTCAAAACAATGGATTACCAAATTTATTTTTAAAACAAATTAGTGCCACTACCATCCCTATTTTGATATTATTTTTATTGTTATTTTCATTTTCATAATAATACAAAATTTGACTTTTTATTATATTCTCTGTGTTCATCTCATATTCTTATATTCCGAATATTATAAGAACAATAGGCGGCAGAAATATTTTTTATCTTTGACCTTGACGACGTTTTTTTCTTGTTTCGATACGCTTTATATAAGTCAAAAGAAATCAAATATCATACAATCAAAATCGAATAGTTCAAAACTTGATTGAAAAATGTCATAAAATAATCCCCACGATTATAAAAGTCTTTTAGCTTTTAATAAATAAAGTGTTTTCACGTATGTCATTTCATTTTTACTAGTAAAAGTCAAGTCTTTTGTCTGGAGAGTATAATCAATTTCAATGATTGATTTTATTCTGAAAAAGTTCGTTTCTCACTACTATTTTACACCTGTAACAGAAATTCACTGCTATTTTCTTATAAAAATTTTTTAATGAATTTCGAGTATGTATGTAGGTTGAAAATTCACTTTAATTAAAAGTAGGACGTTTATCGATATGGAGTGATATCTCACCAGAAAATTAAAAAGTTGTTAAGAACAAGGGAGTTCCGTCAGAAATAATATTTCTTTTGAGAAATATTATTCTTCTTCTTTAACATTGTAAAATTTAAGCAATGGTATTGAAATTCATATTATTATAATTACTGTAACACTGTATTACAGTTATAACTGTTTATAACATTTATAACTGATGTATATTATAAAGTATAAAGAATGTAAAAAAAATGAAAGATTTTTTAATTATGTACCTTAGTTCGTTGAAATTTATTGGTAGAATTTAATGATGGATAATTGTGTTTATGATTTAATAATAACATACTTGGAGATTAGCTTTTTACTTTAACGTATTACTTTCAATTATCGATGAACGATTATGAATTATTTATTACAGTATAAATTACATGAACGTTATTGATTATGAAAATTATGACGAAATAAATTGATATTTTATTCACTGACGTAACAGTTTATTTCTAATTTTAGTCGGAATACAATTTAAAATGTTCACAATTTAATATAAATAACCAGTTTATAAATACAAATAATTCGTACCTATTTTCGATAAGTATGAAGTTTGAACTTTTTGAACTTTGCCAATTGTCAATTAAAACTTTGACTCAATAGCTGCAATAAATAATAATGCCGACATAATATTTGGTTTCATATATACACTATAGTAATTAGGTGTCTCAGAAAAAAATGTCCCAAGAATGTTCCAGAATGTCTCCAGAATGTCTGAATATTCTAAGACATTCATTGGCGGTACGTGGGGAGGTCTTGACAAAACAAAAAAAGTTTAGTAATTATGTGTCAAACATTGAAAAAAAAACACTGAAAAGTCAATTTTGCAAAATTGACGTTAAAACGGAAACAGGAAATAATGAGAAAATTGACCGGGGCGAAAAAATTGCTAACAGATTTAAAAACCTGTAATCGTTAATTAAAAGATATTAATGAAATCATAAATATAAATAACATGTAAATGACCGATAAAAACTGACGATATTAAAAAATGAAAAATGAAAAATGCACACACAAAAAGAATGTTGTTTAACAAAAACTATGATAGAATTAATGAATGATGATGAAAAAAGAGACTTGTAATTAAAAAGTGCAGTATATAAGTTTGAAAAAATAAAATAAAACGAATTAATTAGACCTGCCAATATTTGACACAAATAGCGAAAAGTTAACAAAAGCTGATGAGAAAATCAACGATGGTAGGTCAAATTTATCGCGAAATTTATTGTTAAAATGACTAATTTTAAAAGTTGTCAAAATGCATAAAAATAAGTAACAGAAATAATGATTATATAAAATTAAATTAGTAACTTTGCTATCCATAAAATACATGATAATAAAAAATTAATTTAGTTATTAAAGGAATAAAACAATATTATAATTGATGATGAATGCGTATCTTAAATATCGCGTTCAGCACTAATTTGCTCAAAGTATGAAAGATTAGATGGATAATATAAATTTTCTAGAAATCCTTATCCAATCGTTTTTTTTAACCCCTTAGTTATTTGATAACCATGATAATAATTATGTGCGTATTTATCGAACAGGATATCTGTAGTATCATTATTATACGTTTATATATATATATATATATATACAACAATATCTCTGCGAATACCATCATATTATTTATCCATAAAATTTTCACGGGAACGAGGGCAGAGTTCAGAAATTAATCATCACGAACTGTCAGCAAAGAATTGGACGTATTACTCACGATCCCAAATTACAATTTCCGTTTGAAATTATTAAAACGCCATCGATTTTAACTTTTTAATTGATGAATCCATCCCGATTCCCATTAATTTTCCTCTGGATCACGGAAAGTTTGGGTCGGTCGAAAGGGGATGACAAAAGACTAGGAATCAGGACTGCGACATTCGCTAAGTTGTTCAGCGCGCTTCCAGGATCCGTCTAATTGAGAAGTTAATTGATTAAACGTCGAATTCGTCGGAGTATCCTTCATTCTTGAAATTCGCTCTCAACTGCTGATACGGGACTGTACAGTTCAATTATGTCTGTTTTTTTTTCTTTATAAAAACTTGAAAATCATTTGATTGATTGTGTATTATTTCACGTCGATTTTTTGCCTTTGTGGATTCTGACATATACTTAATGAGATTTTCGGTCCAGGAACAATGAACAATGTTACAATTCTTAATTGATGTGGCAGGCGAGAACTTTTCCTTACCGATCATTTTCGATACATCTCGTTTTATTTACAGGTTTAACTGTTTTTCTAATTTGATATTTTTGGGCACAGTGGACGAATCACGAAGAATGTAAAAAAAAATGAGTTAAATTGTCATTGAATTTTATCAACAGTTTGTTCGCTACTTTCAGATTCATCCGCCTTTACACTTCTGATAAAATTTATAAATTCAGTTTATTTTTTTTTTTTTTTTTTTTTAGAAAAACTGATTATTTTTTTGACATATATATATATATAAGAGAAAAAATATTTACCGCAGGAACGGATTTGATGCAAAAGAAATATCTCAATTAAACCCAAGTATACGAATCCATCTGTAAAAATAAACAAATAAATAACAATCAAAACTTTCCAAATTGCAATTTTAATCACAGCAGACCTTTTAATATTTTCAAGAACGAGGCGTTGAAAAATTGAAACACAGGAGGAAATAGGGGACCTGCTTAAATAAGCAGAAGCGCGAAAAACCACATCCGCGATAAACCGCCGCAACCTTTTATGTTGTACCACCAAACCGTAACGCTAAACCGTAATGCGAAATGGTGGTTGTAAAGGAGAACGACGCACATGAGCTTTACCAAACATGTCGTCGGATTGAAATATTTGTGCCTTTATCGCACTCGCCGTCGGTACACTTGGCGACGAAATATGCGAGACTTTTATATAATATAGAAGGGTTTTGATATTGTTAAGGCTATATGTGTAGTTTTTGTTCATCCAAAAATATTTTCCATTTGTATCAACATTAAATTTTATAAAATCACTTTTCAATTTTTTAAAAGAAGTCTTGGCATATTTCTCGGCAAACCGAACTTGGCAAACAGATGTTCCGTGAGTGGAGTGTAAAGAAAATATTACGTATATAACTTTGTTATATGTAATTTGTTGTATTATTATCTTTACTATTTATTTTTCTACTGTTTTTGTTTTTGTTTTTTCTTTTTTTATGTAATTTTATGTAAATATATATCGAGTCTTGAAAATGACAAATTAATAGGAAGAAATTATTTGCTGATAAGTGTTTTAAATGCCTCTAATCGAATAGTATTTCAATGCACCCTCGGTCTCGAGTGTCGTAAATAGAACAGTATTTGCTTGTTGTCCGGATGCTTGAGAGGCGTAAATTAGAGAGTAATGTAGTTAAAAAAGGATGAAACATTTATATCTCTCCAAAGCGGTAAATAGGGAACGTTACGAACTGCAACGATCGCCTTACAAAATTGAATTAGCTGAACCGCGATGGGAACAACGGGACTGGTGCATGAACTTGTGACATTTACGCGTGTCGAATTTCTAATTATTTATTAGACACCTGCTGGGCACTCTAACGTTTCAATATTGAAATTCTGGATTCGCAAAGTTGGGATCTACTACGACAGAATGTTAAAACTTTTAATGGTGCGCATTCTGTCGGTCTGTCTCACACACGTACAGACAGTCGGTTCGTTTTCACCATTTTCCTACGGTATGACCACGATATATATATATAGGTATTGATCTTTGACGGTGATTGACAATTTTCTTTATTATTTTTGCAAATAATGAAAAAGCCCTGTTCTTCCGTTTTAATTCTTTAACTTTTTTATATATTTATTACTTAATCCAGATGGTTAAATTCAAATCAATTTTCAGTCTTCTTTTTAAAAGAAATACTAGAAGAACATATATATAACAATAAGAATAATAACAATTTATATTATTTTCTTTGCTCAAATATGGGACGATGGATTAGGACCTACGATTACGAACGTCTATTGACTATTGTGACTACTATATGATTTGCATTTTTGCCATATTAATCGTTCCACCCAAACATCTAAAAAATTAAGCGTTATATAAGAAGGTTTTGACCTTGTTGTCGATTTTCAAGATTATTCCGACGTCAAAGCAATTTTTTTTTAAATGGAAACCCCTGTTTTCAAGACCGTCAATTGATAGAGCCGGAAATTTTATGTCCGAAACGATAGTTTTTAATTTGTAAGAATGTGACCTTCAGACGGTTAAATAAAGGTAAAAATAGCTGTTTTCCTCAAAAAAAGAAAAAAAATTACTCTAACTTTCAGATAACCTTGAAAATTAACTTCAAGGTCAAGATACTCAAGGTCGATGGCCACCAAACCTTACGTTTATCCGCTCATAAATCCTGAAGAGTTCGAAGAAAACTGTTTCTGGACGATTTTCTAACCTTTGACCTCTATTTGACCTCCTGAAGGTCATGAAAAGGTACTCATTGATAGCCACTTCTTACAAATTAAAAATTATCGTTTAGGTTGTAAAATTTCCCGTCCTTTCCGAATCCGGTGTTAGATATATTGGGGTTACTCATTATAAAAAATCACGTTGACCTCTAAATAACCTTAAAAATTAGGAACAAATTCAAAACCAATAATGATAAAAGATTGGTCCCATTATCCTGAACAACTTTTGTTTACAACATTTTTTTTGTATATGTAGCGCTTACTTTTTGAGGTATTTAGATGAATCGATTAAAATGCGGGCCGCCTGTATACAATTTCACTCCATATAGGAAGGACCATTTTAAAAACATACAATAAAAAGTTGTAAAGATAGGTTCGAAAAATAAAATCTAATGAAAATTCTGAGAAAACGTGATCGGCACTTGAAAAATGTTAATAAACGTAATAAAATAAATAAACAGAAATAAAGTACTTAATAATAATGTAAAAATCGTTTATAGAAGAATGATTTTATTTTAAATGAAAATTAAGACAATTGAGGAAGGACGAAAAGCCGGAAAATATAAAAGGTAGGCTAAAAAATTGTTCTAATTATTAAAAAAAAAAAAAAAAAAAAAAAAAAACATAAAAATAACGTAGAATATTTCACAAACTTATTTCAATTTTTACTACAATTCAATTTAATATCCGATTTAATAATAGGAAAATATTGTTAATGATTTACATAAGCAGAAAATAGATAAATGATATGTAAGCGAGGCCTTGCATCAGGCGAAATAACAAAGTATTCTTTGAAATAGTCGAAAAACAATTTTGACAATATTTTTTACTGAACAATTGTTTTAAAACAAAATCTTAATTGTTGTGCAAACAACAAGGACCTGTAAGACAATATTACAGATGAAGTAAAATAAAATGTAACGTAACGATATTACGATTCAATTCTTGCAGTAACCCTTTAAATTCAAAAATAATCCTTGACAAAAAAATATTGCATACTTTTTGCAACATTTCGACCAATATTCATGGCAAACATATGGTGACGTATTGGGAATTAAAATGGACTATTGCAACGTTGACATAATCCTCTAAACATTTTTATTTTGATAAAATATTTTTTATTTCCACTATTTTTTATACGAAATTTTATTCGAATATGCTTTTATTGGAGTATGGAACTAGCAAGTAACAGATTATACAGAAATGTAAAAAATATTTAATACGGTATTAATAATTTTTTTAATGTCTATTGCAAAAAAAAAAAAAATACTTGTAAAATTAATTTTCTCAAATCATTCCTACATGAAATTTTTAAAACAGAAATATACTAAATAACGACAGATCCATTCTATGTGTTTGTATTACGTAATACCTTAGAGTGCTTCCGTTGCCGAATTATAATCCATCGATTATTCATATAGCGCGCTTGCGGTTCGATTTGTATACTTAATACGAGTAACACATATACCGCCTGCAGGTGCGTATTTCTGATTATATACGCGGATATTAATGAAACATATCGTAAAAATCGTAAAACGAAATGTGAATATTATAATGTATTCCGTAAAGAGGTGTATCGACCGATGGTAATGCTTTCCCTGCAAATGATGCAGGAAACGATTTCGTTTACAACAGCATACATTACAAGTGATAAAGTTTATAACGATGCATTTATTTATGCACTCATACTTCGAATATTTTTAAATTTTATATTATTTTTTAAAGAAAAAAAGAGAAATTGTTCACTCTTCTGTCGTTATGGTGTAAAATATTTGATATATAAAAGAGACAGAATACCAAAATTTTGAAAAAAATAATTTCATTAAGAACGGTATATGGTACGTGTAAGTGAAAATATCTGATGAAACTAGCAGGACTAACATTGAAAATTCTTGGGACTGAACCCTTCGGTATATATTTATGTTTGGTACGAACATTCGAGTGATTTGTTTGACGGAGCTCTATATTGGTTTCCTTTGTTAGTTGCCCTGGTGTTATTTACTCAGTGTACAATGAGTTTGAAGCATAACGAATGTGCATCCGTAAGTCACTCTGACGTACTTATATTGATAGCCACTTCTTATTTCTCGTCGACCGATGGAAGGTTTTTCATTGTCACTTTAGTCTATTCCGAACTTATTTTATTGACTCCATTTCGGAATATTCATTTAAGTTTAAACCTTACTATAATTACTCGATACTTTGTACAATTTTTAGAGCGAAGCATCGTGCTCCTTTCTCATCGAGACATTAACTCCATTTCAGAATGATTGAACGTTAGTTACAAAATTGGGATATAAAACTTTATTATTACAGAATATATGATGAATCTTTTTGGATTTTATTTTATGGATTTATGGATTTTACCGGGGAGAAGTAGTATGTTCTTTCCGGTCCATGTACGAAGATCAATGCCACAATTTTTTTAAAGAAGAAAATCCTCTCTTGAATTCTTCTCACATTCTCATTTAATTGTTAAATAAAAGATATTTTTTCTTATGTTTATTTTGCATCTTCGGTTAAGAGTGGTCCACTATATATATATAAAAGGACACCTGAAACAAAGACATTTGTATTTATTGAATTTTTACAAATAAAACATGACTATCTTGGTGCCACTCCTATATAGACCACTTGTCTCATTCTATCCGATTCCTCCGGCTATTTAAACATAATCTCCCTTAACTACCTTTCGTGAAATTTCATATGGTGACGTTAACTTTCCGTGTTGACAATAAACAAGTCAGAATTCAAAAGATAGCTTGCGTTTTCTTTCTAACTAAAAAAAAAAACATAAATTTTCGTCACTTTTTTTGGCTTTAATAAAAAATACTGATAAGTTTTGAAATTCTGACCGTGGATTCCGATTCGGATGCTCGAGTTACGTAACAACTGACAAGATTTTCAATATTCAAAATGGTGGACCCAATATGGTGGAAGTTATTAAAAATTGATTTGCTTGAAACTTGTTGGGGTTTCGGCGACGCTGAACGTGAATTCATCATCAGATTTCGTTAATTCGAAATGCAGTTAACATTTTAACACCAATACATTTGCCAGGTCTGAGAGTGAGTTACTACATGTATATAAGATATAGAAAACATCAAAACATGCATAACAGAAAATAAATGAATAAAGTACATAAAAGTCTATAATATAAAAATAATTGTACGAATAAGTAATATGTTATATGCAATAATATAATATATAACTCACAACAAAATAAAACGAAATGTCTGGTAAAAGAAGCGACCTCAAAAATGTCAGTGTAATAAGTTTCAAGTGAATCCAAACAATTTTTAAAAACGTCGGCCATATTGGATCCACCATTTTGAATGCTGAAAATCTAGTCAATTGTTATATAACTTGAGCTTCTGAATAGGAATCCAAGGTAAAAATTTCAAACCTACTTTTTAATTATAGTAAAAATAATACTTAAAACGTAAGTTTTTGAATTATCTAGTCTGTTCCGCCAGATAAAACTTTGCCGGGGGCCGGGGGGGGGGGGGGGTAATCGTTATTAAACTTTAAAACGATTGATTACTGAATTGTAATCAGTTTAAACATTTTTAACTCCGAAATTTCTATCAGCGATCTAATCTTATAATTTTTTTTTTTTGGTACATTATTTTGCAATCTTGCGCCATTTATTTTGTTTTAACTTTTTAGTTCTATAGGTCATTACGTAGTATGAATATATTAATTTTTTATAAAAATGAAAAAGATTTTTCTATTTTTAAAATTATTACAAATAGAACGTATACTTTTATAACCTGTTATAAGGCGTATCGTGAATCATGTTTGAAGTTAATCGTACAAACTCGCCCGTTTGTTTACTTTTTTTAGCTCAACTAGTAGGCGGAAGGAACAAATCCGAAACGGATGGGGGCACTTGAGAACGAGTGCTCGCAATTTGTCTCTTTTGCGCCTCGGCCTTCCCTCGGCGAAGCAAGGCGGCGGCAACCCATCGGTAAGTACACAGAACAATGAAAAATAGTAATAAAATGCAATTAAATAGTTCATTTGATATACGGCATAATGTATACATCAATTTATTGACGACAATATAAATGGTAAATAATCTATAAACCTTACACATATTTATAAGTTTTAATGTATTTCTAAAAAAGTTAAATATATATATATATATATGTATATTATTCAATGTATTCAATAAAATTGAGGCTTTTATAGACTTTGCACAATCTAACTACACTTATTGCAAGAAGTCAGTTGTGCGGCGATAATCAATCATAGTTGTTAGGTTATGAGGCATTGATGCTTACGTAAATAATAAAAAAAAATCACTAAGCCTTCGTGCGTAGCAAACATATATATATATATATATATATATATATTTATTTATTTATTTATTTGTTTGTGACAAGTTATTACATATATTTATATTCATTATTGAATTTGACGAGTGGTTTATTTAATTTGTTTATGGCAGTATTTGGTATTTCCTTAACTGGTTTTCAGTCAATACAAAAATGAATTTTATTAATTCGAAATTACAAATAACATTGTTTACATCGAATCATTTTTATCTACTTACCTATTAACAATTAAATTAACGATAAAATTTATCGATAAACATACTGCCAAATGTATTTATTTAAAAGCTATATTTGATCATTTCATTCGGATAAATTGTTGCTCAAATATCTAATGTACACATATTTCCTCAGATGTAATTTTTCGCGAAATGTTGATAAAATCCATCAAGCCGAGCATCGACTTTGAACTCTCATTTTCTTTCCTCTGCTATTTCGGAATAGGACGTATTCCCGCGGAAGAAAGCTTCAAATGCGCAATACGGAAATATTACTGCTCCAGATTGACGATCAAATTCTCACTCTCTCTCTCTCTCTCTTCCCTTGCGCTTTCCACACACGTTCGACGTATCCTTTCCTCGCGTGCCGTGTCTTTCTTCATTTTGTAAAAGAACTTTCATATAAGTCTCCGTGTGTGTATATATATATATATATATATATACCGGACGAATATTACACTTTTATACCCGACGTATTCGCACACACGTCACATATTTAAGTAGACTTCAAATATCAGCAGTCAATATTTCAAGATGAGTCGAGCATTTCAATACCGCAAGAACTCGAATCAATCTCGCGCCATTTAATATCCCCTGGCATATTTTCCGTTTTTTCTTTGTTTTGTTTTTATTTTTATTTGTTTGTTTTTCTTTTTTGTTCGATTCTGATTAAATTTACATTTCCTGACAGCAATCGTTTGTCTTCAGCATATAGTAACAAGGCACTTTGCGCACGGGAAAAAAGCATGCGGAAAGTTGAACTTTGCTCACGATTATTAGGAAAACTGCCTTTTCTGAATGAGATGGAGTAATATGGCGGAAAATGTATTATTTTTATGGAATATATGGAAGATTTATTTTAGTACAAAGGAAGCGGATAACTTCGATGACTAGCATTTTTTTTCATGTGTATAAAATAAATGCCACGTGACCTATCTAAACTTATTTAAGCCTACTTAGTAGAAATTAACTGTGGCGCTAGCCAGCTACTAGGGTGTACTTCGAAAATAACAGATTATATATAACAAGGGCGGAAAATTAGCGGTTCTCGACGAGAAATGTCACACACTGGCGTCGCGCGTGTTACCTGTTCAATTTTAAAAGAGTCTTGTTTGCCTGGCGTTTCTTTCAATCTTATTTGGCAACATTTTTCGTACATTTAGTTTAGAATATCTCAAAATGTCGACCAACTATAGCGATAAATAATGATTACACATTAACGAAACTACTTGGCCGATGAAAGTCTTTAATCGCGTTGAATTATGCTATTATCCTCGAATTGTGCTACAAAAAACAAAAAGTGCTCATTTACGAAACGTCATTACGGCTGAGTGACTCTTTGAAATTTCGATTAGCCATATAGGGGTCTGTCGCTGCGACGTGGCCGGCGTCAGCAGTAGTGCACGTCGCTCATTTAGTTCCGTTTATTTAGCCAACGCGCCTGTCAGGTGCATCAGGTGGCACGGCTTCAGGTTAATTTCACATGAAAAGCCACCAATAGGTCGTTCGTGTAACGCCGTTTATGGTATGCATGTACACGGCTTATTAGTGGATAACTTTTGATAGATTAAATTTATATCCCACACGATGAGGTGTTAAAAAATGTGGTAGTGTCAGAAGAAATACAAAGGAAACAAACAAACAAACAAAAATAAACGAAATTTTGTCAGAAAGATTCATGCTTGAATTAAAACTTTTCATAACATAGTTCAAAATTGTTAGACGACACGATTCATTACAAGCATGCGGCTTTCATTAAGTAAGGAAAATGTTACAAGAAACAATAGTAAATTTTAAATACCTCGGTAATTATTATTTATTTGCATCGTTTAAATTGAACAAAATGTAGCAATGTAAATTGTTGATGAAGAATAATATTCGACTATTTTGTTTGAACTTGGGCAAAATTGTGCACCTAAATGCAAATAGTTCATTTCCGCACCAATGCCATGCGAAATTCAGACGCCTGGAATTTATACTCGAAATAGCCGTTCTTGTAGAGTAGCGTTAAATTATAGAGAGAGTAAAGGTACAATAAATTGTTTTTGAACAATCAAGCACACATAGTAATCAATCGTAATGGGAATCATCTATTTTACGCACTAGTTCCGTAACGTATACAATTTCGGTTTATAATTGAAAAGTTAAATTTAAAAATTTGATTTTCACACTTTTTCTTATTCGAACCATTCTCAGTCCGGGAGAATTTGCAATTGAATCCTGGAGTCGATGTCGCATTTTACGCGAGTAAGGGGACGAAGTTTGAGGTTTCAAAAACTCGAACATTTGCCGGAAAAAAATTGCGGAGCAAAGGTAACCGGGGACAACATGTAAAGGAAACAATGGAGGGAAAACGGCAACCCTCGAAGATTATTCTTCGAACCCGTGGAACCCACGGAATGAAAGCGGTTCTTCTCCGTTACCGCGATTGCGAGTGGTGCCTGGAGAAAAGCTCGAGCTTCGAAAAAGGGAAAGATCATCCTGTCGGATTCAAAAGAATCGCGCCAAAGGCTTTCGTATACACTCTGATGGGAAATGAAAAAGCGTCAAGAGTGAATTAATTAATATTACCCGACACTGAATGCTTTTTCATAATTAACGCAGAAACTCGCGAAATAATATCGACTTGTTTATTTTTCATATAGTTTATCGCGCCGAAAAGTCCTCACACAATTTCATCGTGTTCGCACGCTCACTTCGCTTAGATTACACGATACGACCGCCCTTTTATTTTCTACGAAGCACTTTAGCGATAGGGTTTCGGGATCGGAATTTTTCCATTTTTGTCAATTCTGAAGGTTCTACGGAATAAAACGACGTACGACACGATCCTGGTGGTATATATGGAATATAGAATTTTGCCCGAATAATAATGGATGGGAGATGGCGGGTTTTGTGCTCAAAGAAACGGTACCGAACGAAGCTGATCGTGATTATGCATTATTTATGACTGCTATAATATCTATCGTGCAAAATCCATGGGTTTGCGAAATGAATTTATGCGCGAACATGTCGTTCCGGTAAGCAATAATGTACTTCGTACACAAGTATCGCAGAAGAGAATCGAGGGATCTTTAGGTTAAAATATCGTTTTGTTCTCATATTGTATTCAGTTTATGACATTTCGATTGGTAAATCTTCGGAAAGACTGCTTCACCTAAAAAAAATATTTTTAATATGGTTTCCGACGTATTTTGGGTCGCTGATTACGAATCTGACAATAAA
>JAPYZR010001309.1:0-34940 GCA_030522945.1 Trichopria nigra | reverse complement strand
TAACAATTTTCGCAAATTTTACCTTCATTCGACCTTGCCATGACTTTGTTGAAAATATCGTATAAATATCGTTTTGAAAGTAAAATTTTCCGCTCTTTCCAAATCCGGGATAAAAAATAGGGGCTACCATTTCAAAAAATCACTCTGACCTTGAAATAACCTTCAAAATCGAGTTTAAGGTCAAGGTTGTTGGTACCATTGGATGGCCCCTCTATCCCCTTCAACTTTTGTAGAAGTCATTTTTTGATATCATTCATTTTTACAGAGGTACCTGCGTGGTCGGATTAAAATGAAACACCCTGTATATAGGGTGATCCAAAAGTCCCGAAACAGCGAAATATCTCAGCGGGAGTGCATTTTCGGGGAAAATGTTAAATACGAAAGTTTAAGGATTTTCCCCTGGCTATTTAACGGTACCATTGAATTTGACCTTGAGGGTTACTCCAAGGTCAAGTTTATTTTTTTAAATGGGAACCCCTACTTTTGATCTCGGATTTGAAAAGAGCGGAAAATTTTACATTCAAAACGATATTTATCGTTATATATATATAACTTTTAAATGATTGCTACGGGTCGACCGAAACGCCCGTAGAATATAAATTTCCTACTTCAGAGACGTTTCAAATGTGACATATAATTTTGAAATCTCACTTTTTATTCTTTCAAATGAGAAGACCTTTTTTTTTTAATTTTACAATAAAGTAACTCATATTTTTAAATTATAAGATACAATTTTCATTTTTTTTCTTATTTGTAAGACCAATAAGGAGGATTTTAAATTTGAAAGTTACATTCGAAACTTTTCTGAGGTATATGTTACGGTTTCCGTAACATTACTGAAACGTCTCACTGATCAAATATTTTAATGAATTTAAATAAATGTCTTACTAAAATTATTGAGCATTTGCAGGAAATGAATAAAAATAAATTTTGTTAATAAACGTGTAATTGATACTTCGATTGCACCGCAGTTGATGAAAATTATCAAAACTTTCGAAAAAAGAACGCGATGAAATATTAGCACAAAAATATCTCGAATCGTATAATCGACCAAAATCGACTATCAACTAACATCGGTGTGTTTCTTTTGCCTCAACTCTTTTCATAAATATACCAAAGAACTTTGCATGCACGTCGCCAATGAAAACACGTATTTTAATTTATTAATTTATTTGCTGAATAATGAACACAGAACAACTCCAATCCCAGAGACCATATCAACTTAGGTTAACCTCATTATTTTCTACTTATACCTATCAACGCTCCAAGCTAACCTCTCACGTCTTTTTATATAGAAGAAGTTATAGTAGATATTCAACGGCAAGGTTCGGGGCTCACACTTATGCTCGACGTACTCTACGTTTTATAAAAATGTACTGGCGGACGGTAGTTGCTATTGCAGCACCTATAGCCTATTCGCCACTTGTGATAATATACAATAGACCAGTGAGTCGCATTCGTCAAGAATTATATTTACATTGAATAACATTCTTCGATCCATAAAAAAAAAAACAATAATTCCGAATGTAAAAGGGAGATTTCTTGCAGGAGTCGAAATGCGGGTACACGGTATTGTTGATGGCTACCTTCTGGGTGACGGAGAGTCTTCCAGTAGCGGTTACTGCCCTATTGCCCATAGCAATGTTCCCCTTAATGGGCATCTTGAGTTCCGAGCAAGTGTGTTCTTGCTATATGAACGACACGATCATGATTTTTATTGGAGGCTTAATTCTAGCTTTGGCGATTGAACATAGCAATCTGCACATGCGTATAGCTCTCGCTGTTATGCACCTGACGGGATGCAGTCACAAAAGACTCCTGGCTGGTTTAATAGGAGTCACGACCTTTTTATCTATGTGGATATCCAACACGGCCACCGCAGCCATGATGATTCCCATCATTTTCGCCATTCTCAATGAGCTGGAACAGGTTGTTTTGACAGAAACAGTACCTTAATTGTGGATGATACAATTTCTCAACTTCATTAATGTTTCTATTCCATTTTCTGCAAAAATGCACTCAACGTAATTATCTCATAATCTCGTCTTATGTTTTCTATGCGTATAGGAAGGTTTGGCGCAAGTTTTTGAACGGAAACGGAATGCTCATGACGAGGAAAGCGAAAGTTACATAGAAATCGACGAGTAAGTTCGTGCTTTCTGGAATTTGATGGTATCAATTTAACTTCATTCAGTATACTTTTTGCAGAGAGATTATACCGTCCAGAATAACAACGGCGTATCTTCTGGCAATCGCTTACAGCTCCACGATTGGCGGGACGGGTACTATCGTTGGTACGGGAACGAATCTTGTATTCAAAGGGATCTTCGAGAAAATTTTCCCAAATGGGCCAGACATAACGTTTACCACGTGGATGTTTTGGTCCCTTCCGCAAGTTATCGTCAATGTAAGTCTGACGTGGTTGTATCTTCAAATATCTTACATGGGCATGTTCCGACCTGACAGTGAAGCAGCGAAGACGGCGCAAATTGGACCGCAAGGCGTTGCCATTGCTAACAAAGTACAACTTGATTTTTAAAATACAATCTGTAGATTATTCATTTATTATTTACATCAGTATTAATGTGTAATGTTGTCACTTTCTTCAAGTGACTATTAGTGTCAGGCGTTAGCAACGTCATTGAAATCGTAAAGTGGTTTTCTAATTATCACTGGATTGGTCTATATGTATTTGCGTCCATTGTAAATCCATTGCACGTCTATTGTACGTCCTACGTTCATCCATTATACGTACACGGAATATGGACGTCCTCTCTGGTGACAACTGGACGTACACTGGACGTATTTGCGTTAGCTACACTGAGAAGAATTCAGTAAATTTTATGGCCTTTAAAAAATATAACGTTATTTCTACTAAATACCATTGACTAAACACATTTTGTCAGACTAACTTCACGTACTTTGGTTGTTTTATATTACGTGGAATTTACTAAATATCGATTAGATTCTACGAAATATGTAGTCCGCTCTAATCTATAAGTATATAAAAAATATGTTCATTATAAAAACTAAAACTAATATTTAGTTAAATTTACTGAATTTTGCTCTCGTTAAGGGGTAAAAATCACCTTGTATGTAGTAAATGTATAGGATTATTTTTATATCATTCGAGTACATAAGCCGATCGAAATATAAAAAATCTAAAACAGGGCCAAAACGTGATATTACCCCTTAATGAAAGTTTTATACTTTTCAGGTTATAACAGAGAAATACGAAAATTTAGGTCGCATGGACTTTCACGAACTTTCTGTTTCTATTGTATTCGGTGTTTGCGTGATCCTTTGGATGTTCAGAAGTCCCGGATTCATGACAGGATGGGCCGACCTGCTGATATTCGACAACACAAAATTGTGAGTCTTAAGCAGTGAATGGTAATACCTCACGCTAACTCCGTTTCCTAATTATGAACAGCAAAATCAAAGACTCTACCCCTGTGGTCTTGTGTGCGTTTCTCTTATTTACCATTCCAAAGAAACCGAAGTTCGTAAGGTGCTGGAGGGATGACCGTAAGAATTCAAATGTACTAATATCAAACCACAAATTGGATAATATCGCCAAGAAAAAGTTGGCAAATGGAAGGTACATCAAATCGAAGGATTAATTCCCTTTTTGTTTTTAGCTGCGGAGAGGCCAAAATTTAATAGCGAAGGGCTGCTCACTATTGAGGTCCTTCAGGAGCAAATACCGTGGAGTTTATTGTTCCTTCTTGGCGGAGGCTTCGCTATATCGGATGCCAGCAATGCCTCGGGTCTGTCGGTGAAGGTTGGACAATTCCTTACACCGCTGAAAACATATCCGCCTTATGCCATTCTGATCATTGTTTGTCTTATAGTCACTTCAGTCACAGACTTTACGTCCAATATCGGTATCGCCAATATCATTTTACCAATCGTGGCTCAAATGGTGATGATTTTTCTTTCGAACGCATTACGCGACGTATCGAAGCTTAAACGTTTACGTGTCTATTTTATGTTGCAGAGCATATCGATGAACATGAATCCGTTATTCCTGATGATCCCAGTAACCATTATTTGTTCATACGCCTTCAGATTGCCAGTAGGCACTCCGCCAAATGCTATCGTCACGGCAGTAGGTCGACTTCCGCTTCGAGATTTATTTGTTGGCGGATGTATTCCGTCCATATACACCTTCATTGTGGTACTGACGGTCTTTCCGACATGGGGGGCTTGGCTGTACGATGCTTATGAAAACGCATCGTGGATCACGGATGGAAATCGAATACTGATGCACGTCCAGGAATATTGAAGAAAACATATCTATGTGTGCCGTGTGTAGAATAAGTTGCCTTAAGTGATATTATACTTGTACGTAATTCTGAAAACAAGATTTCCACATATTTTAGAAATGTCAATTTATATCAGTATTGCTGTCAATAAAGCCTTTTGTCTGCTTAATAATGTATCTTCATGCGTTGCAACGGTTTTATCTCAATGAATTAAAATTCCTGAACTGTGATTGAACGTTTAGTGAACTTTTGATATTGTATATATAATGACGTTGTGGAAGACAGTTTGTTCTACTATCATAATATGCATGCATTAGAGATCAGGGGGTCCATATTCTGGAGATTCGCGAGTAATTATCACGTATGCAAGAACCAATCTCGATACAAGATCAATAGAAACAATCAACAATAATGACATCATGCTATTATAGGTACTAGTGTTTAAAAATATCGTCGCGCGATAAAACTCGAGAATAATAGGCTGTTACTTGCGATAAAAGAGAAAACTATCGACAATATGATGTTCATTTCTTTTTTGTGCGTCACGTCGAGAATAGGTTATTACCAGTAATTAAATAACCTTTCTCCAAACCTCGTAAAAAGTCACATAAAAAATCACATTCGAATCCTAAATATGGAAGAAGCTGGGCACGATAATATTTTCAAAAAAACCGGATTATTCTTCGTAAAATTCTGGAAAGGAATACTCACTGCCAGTTTACCTATTATACTTTTTCCTTGCGTTATATTCTTCGACATGCCAGTATTGACTTTAACAAGTTTCATTTAATTCTTATATTTAATATCATTCAATACCAAATCTATAAAGTACTCTAGTCGTACTTTTCTAACCACATTTATTATATTGCAGGAAGTAAGATGTGGATACGTCGTCCTAATCATGGCCGTCTATTGGATGACCGAATGCATACCGATGGCGATTACTAGCCTTTTACCAGTATTCCTATTCCCTTGTCTTCAAATATTAGACACAGCAGCAACATGCGCGTGTTACATGAACGATACGATCATGGTCTTTATAGGAGGACTCATTTTGGCCATTGCTATAGAACACAGTGAACTTCATATGCGTATAGCGCTCGGTGTCATGAACTTGGTCGGATGCAGCCATAGAAAGCTTACAGCTGGCCTCTGCGTTGTGACGACGTTCATGTCAATGTGGGTAACCAATACCGCAGCCACTGCCATGATGATTCCAATTGTATTTGCGGTTCTTCAAGAACTCGAAAAGGTACAATATTCCAATTTACGAATACTTTGTTGAATATTTAGCACAAACATCATTAATGTAAACACTACATTCTATCAATGGTAGGAAGGAATTGGAGTCGTATTTCATCCAGGGGCGGTTGATCCTGACGATCCAAATAGCGTACCGTAAGTATTGAAATTTGAACATTCCTGGTCAATCATGGATCTATCCCTAATAATTATTCCTTTGGAGACTGGACAAACTGAAACACTTTTAATATTTTTAATTTCAGTGAACCAATCCCTTCGAGCGTTACCAGAGCTTACCTTTTGGCAGCGGCGTATACCGCCACTTTCGGAGGAATCGGGACGCTAGTAGGCACAGGAACGAATCTCGTGTTCAAGGGTATTTTCGAAAGCACTTTCCCAAATCATCCTGGAATCAACTTCGTCGACTGGTTTCTTTTGGCTTCACCACAAATGTTGATTAACACGATTATAATGTGGTTTTACATCCAGATCGGATTCATGGGAATGTTTCGACCGAACAGCGCCGACGCTAAAGCGTGCCAAATCGGACCAGAAGGCATTAATATCGCCAATCGGGTAATTAATTATTCTATGCTCATATCGAACTCACCAAATTATTAACCAATTTTAATAAGGCAATTTAAATTTTCTTAAATTTCAAAATCTATGAATTCAGGCATTTATTAATCCTCCAAAAAATGTTAGGTACTTTTTTTGCTATAATCGAAAACGCGGATTAAATTTGAAATTCCGATTCAGAAGCGCAGGTTATACTTATAGCATTTGACTAGATTTTGAAATTAAAAATGGTAGACCCAATATGGCGAACCCATTAGAGCCCACTTAAGAAATTTGATTTTTAAGAATTTCGACATTTCGAAATTCGTATATCGACGAATTCATTTAATGGTTTGATCTCCCCCCCCCCCCCCCCCCCCCCCCCCCCCCCCCCCCCCCCCCCCCCCCCCTCCCCCCCTTAAACTACCTCTTCCTCTTCTGGGTTTTCCCCCCCCCCCCCCCCCCCCCTCCTCCACTTCAATATAACTTCAATAATTCTCGAGATATTTTAGGATTTTGAAAATTGCAATTTTCGTTGCATATTTTACGCTTTTTAATCATTCCGAAAATATTATCAGATATTATTTATCTCTTACTACTGTTCTCGAAATATTTAAGAATATTTTATATTAATTTTATATTCGAGAATAAAAATGAATTTATCAAAAATGAATGATTGACGCAAAAACGGCCTAAAATAGATTTAAACTTGAAAGTATGTATCTAATTTCCGATTAATTTGAATATTTTATGTTAGTAATTGACATTATCAACCGAGCCACTTTTTCCTCTTAAGAAACATCGGATGCCACCTGATGGTGAATGTTCGTAACTGTGAATATCCTTCCAATTGTGGTTTAAATTTGAAATGTAGATTATAATTGATCCTTATTTTGTCCATTTCTAATGCTTTTGAATCCAAACATAATTTTTTCAATTGCTGGTAGGTTTACTAGAGAGAAAAACAGTGAATTATTTAATTACTTACATCGAAATAATCCTAAATGTCCATACAATCTATTTCACATTATTTGGCAATAGAAGCATTGACATTCCTAAAATATAATATATTATTATTTATAGATGTATCGTTTAATCCTCGTATAAAATATTTTTCCTTATATTCAAATGCACTTTCTTGTGCATTTATAGTTTTTACTATTATACAAAAACTGTAATGCATAATAAAAATTTATAGTTCTTCTTTTTGTCATCTATGTATTTCCAGGTAATGAAAGAAAAATGGCATAGTTTGGGAATGCTAACTTTTCACGAATTTGGTGTGGCTATTTTATTCCTATTCTGCATCTTTTTGTGGGTTTTTCGACATCCAGGATTTATGCCAGGCTGGAGTGATTTACTTAGAACGAACAATTTGTAAGGATCTCAGTCAATTCGTACAATTTGCAACTTATTTTTTACATTCATTTCTTTCACAGGGATATCAAAGATTCTGTCCCTGTAGTAATGGTTACGATTCTCATGTTTATAATTCCAAAAAATCCAAATTGGATATTTAGTTGGAGTAACGATCGTGAGTTTTGAGCAATGTTTTTTATAAGATAATTTATCAATCAAATCAATCAAATCAAAAATAATACATCCAAAAGTTGATATAAAAGGTATTACTTGAAAACATAACTAATTATTATTTCCAGGATCAAAACGGCCAGCTAAAGCTTCAGAAGGTCTTATTACATGGAAAGTGATTCAGGCAAAAATGCCCTGGAGTTTAATGTTCTTACTTGGTGGTGGATTCGCTATATCGAAAGGAAGTACTGCATCATGCCTGGCAAAATGGTCTGGAACTCGACTTGTAGGGTTAAGAGGAATCGGTCGTTATGGATTACTCGGTGTTGTCATTTTATTCACTGGTGTATTGACAGACTTTACTTCTAATGTAGGAATAAGCAACATTTTATTGCCGATTATGGCACAAATGGTAAGAAAGCTACATGTGATAAACTCTTTCCACATAGCTCTACCACATTATATCTTACATTATTATTTTTTGCAGTGTGTAGCAATGAAATGGAATCCCTTGTTTTTAATGCTCCCAGTAACATACACTTGTTCGTATGCATTTCGACTGCCTGTGGGAACACCACCTAATGCACTAATTGCTTTTGCCGGACATATTCCTACAAAAGATCTTATTAAAGCAGGATGCATTCCTTCTATTTGGTCACTGTTGATAACTGCAACTGTTTTTCCAGTATTAGGAAGTATTATATACGATGTTAATGCGTTTCCACCTTGGGCAGACATTACTCTAGGAATTAACGAAACAGACCCATGTGACCGTTGGTCTGTTTGATGTATGACCAATTTGTAGCTCTACTTAGCAATATAAATAGTAATATTTACTGTTAATATTAAATATAAGTTTAAATATTTTTCATAATAAACTTTTGAAATATAATAAAATTGATACTTACATTATTGTACTATTTATTAATAGTAAATCCTTAAAATATTCAGAAAAACCATCTTTTTAAAATGAAAATTTTAACAAGAAAAGCTAAATGTAACGAATGAAATTTAAAATTCTTGTATTTAAACGACCAATTATATAATTATTTATCCTCACAGAGGATAGATTCATATACCTCACATATGTAATTCTTAGTCTTAGGTCTCAACTGCGAACTAAACTTAACTAAATGGTATATTCTCCAGGAATGTGCCAAAATTGTAGGTGGCGCTATGTTGTAGAAATTTAATAGTTATGCACAAAACAATTAATTTGGATCTTAATAATAATAATAATAATAATAATAATAATGACAATGATAATGATAATGTCATCTTTATTGTTCAATAAACACTGAACAAAGGGCGAGACACAGCACTTTAACAACAAGGCCATTCCCGATATTTTACAGATTAAATTGATCAAACTTTTATTCCACTTTATATTGTTTTGACATTATAATTTATATTCTTGAATCGAATACACGTGATAATAGTCACTTTTACATGTTGCCATTATGAGAATACAAACTACGTCTTGAAAGTAATATAAAATTTGTGATCAATAGAATTTATAAATTATCCAGAATGGCCTTGTGGTTTGCTATCATCGATATATTTTATGTGAAATTTGGGATTAATTGTTTATTGTAACTATTAAATAGCTCCTTAGCAAAATCGACAACTTTATCACGTTTCAGTTGAATACCCTTAAAATGTAGATAAAATATATCATTGGAAATTATTTACTTTTTTGTCTTTGACTCATTCACTAGTGTTTTTATCGCACTTATTTTTTAAACTGTACAGTTTGTTAATATTTCTAAGAAGAACGAATTTGTCCAGTTATGATTTCATCACAGGCGACATAGGTTCATTCTTTGATGGACTATTGGAATTTATCTCTTGCTGTTCCAATCTACGATGGCGGAGCATAGTAGACAATACACCATTAAAACTTGCAGTCTTTTTTTTTGCACTACCTTTCGGTGTACTTTCCCCTACTCTGCGTACTGGTAGTCGCGGTGACACCATTTCATCCATAAAATCAAAATCGGACTTCTCTTCAGGCCTACATTCATAAATATATGAATAAATAAATAAATAAATATACCAGGATGTCTATACATTTATCACATTAGAAATTCATTGAAACTGCTTACTTATATTCTTGCAAAAGATCTTGCTGATGATTACTTGTTGGAATTGGTGATGGGCCACGTCTACCAGGGCATTTCCAATCGAGTTCAAGAACACGGTTATTACTTTCCAAGCCTTGAATAAGAGCAACTAAATCTTCAGCTTTATGATTCCATCCATTCTAAATAAATAGACTTATTATTTTCAATTTGCTTACAGATTTTTACAATAAAAAATAAGAAACTCTTGCCTTTGGATCATACTCGTATTTTTCATCGTCAGAACACTCAACCGACCAATCTTCTTCGTTGACATCCATAGTTGTCTAACAACTGAACGACGGTAATAATCACTATCTCATAAAGAATTATCTAAACACTATTGACGACGAATTCACACCGCGACGTCCATAAAAAAATATCACCGCATTTTCAGGTTATGGTTTCCAAAAATGACTCTTATATTGCACGAAAATATTAAAATTCTATTATTCTATTCCAGAAATTCACTGTCGCCATCGCTATAATGCCAATTAAACAACTATGTAATATAAATACATATATATCACACTATCAGTATGCGTATACTATTTTACGAAAAACGCACAAGCCCGTGATTTGGGTTATATCAACTTCCTGTTAACGCTGCTACTGTGTGCGTATAGCTGTCAAAAATATTTATAATTTATCCACGCATTTATTCGAATGTTGTTGAAGAGTCTGAACTCTGACAGGCGGAGGTTATCATCAGTTATCATCCGTATACCAATGTGGAATTTTGGTTAGCTCGACTTTTTGATTACAGCAGGCGTCTACACTTTTTAACATTCAGTGCGCTTTCTCCATATAAGTATATAGAATCCGAGATGAAAGTGTAATTTTGACAATCTCGTATACATATATATTTAATATAATATCTCGATCATTGTATTATTGTATATGAATGACGGAAAACCACGGTTACGAAAAGGCAAACGTTTTAAAATCAGCGAATATGCAATGGATCCATACATTTATATCATATATGCATACAAAAAAACACGTATCATCCACCCACCATATACAAGCGAATACCGCGGGCATGGTATAGGTGCAAGAGAATGGAATGGTTTTTGATTAGTCCCTTCCAATGAAATGTCGCGTGCCATTGGTTATGATGTGAATGCGAATGAAAGTGATAAGAATTAAGTTTGCGTAATGTGCTGATTAGCATATATATTTCAATGTCGCGTTTATTGGAGGGAGGACTTATTTTATATTATTTGTTTGTCTAATATTGTTGATATATTTCAGTAATATTACATAATGCAATAGTCGAAATATTTCAGAAATACAAACCGTACATGAAATTTAATCAGAATTTAATGGACATATACGCGATATGACGTGTATTATTGCGGCGATCTTTCAGCAATATTACATATTCTAGATATATATATAATGTCGCGCTGAAATATTTTGGTAATAATACATGCAAATATGAAATATGTTGTCATTTCTTTATATATATACATATATAAAGAAATGACCATATTTATCTAATATATTAGACCAGACGTACGATATTCTTTCCTGATATTATGTCTCTATAATATTCCAACGCAAGGATATACATCATTGTGTAATATGTCTCCAATATTTCACTAATATATATGGGAATAAACGAAGATATATCGCAGGGTAATATTATGTTACTGCAATATTTCAGTAACATTACACTGTGATATCTCGCCAAATAATAAATACCCGTATGCAAAAAATCATATTAAAAAACTATTGAATAATGTTTTTTTTTCAATAATATATGGTTTTCAGGAATATTACATTAATATTGCACGGGGATATGTATAACAACGCAATGTTGCCGTAATACCTCAGTAATATCGCAGTAATGTTACATAATTACTGATTTCCGTGATATTGTTAAAATATTTCTTCAATAACATTGTAATATACCGCATATATATATATATATATATATATATAAATAACATTAGAATATTACAATAATATAGAAGCAACATTTTAATTTCGCGGTAACATTGCTGCAATATTGCAATAATGCTGTAATATTACCTTCCGTGTGGGTATAAATATTATGATCGCGTTCCGATTATATACATTTCAAGATGCGATAATTTAGGTTTTACTTCATTGATATTATATATATATATTTTTTTTTTCATAGGAAAAAATTAATCTTTATTATGTTTCTTCAATTTGTCATATTCATTATATAATATAAGTTACATCTAAAAATAAGAAAAATATACATTCGTTTATTCGTATCGACAACATATTATATACAATTACAGTCACAATAACTTTATTATCATACTCGCCACATCTCTCTCACTCTTCGTACGTAAATATTAAATTATTATCGGTTCTATATGTATATATATATAGGCACTTATGCATAACTCGTGCAAAAAAGCGTGCATTCCATATCCATAAAATTCACTTTTTCACTTACACTATACACGTCTATAAATATCTTTAAAATTTAGAGTAAGAATTATTCTTATATATATTAACAAAGTATATGTATGAATTATTCGTTTTTGAAATGTCACTTCACTTCAAGCGAAAACTGATTTCAGATCTGTAGCGATTCTTTCACCTAACAAAAGTGAAATTTTTTCATATTATGGGTGTAACATTTTCACACAAAGAGTACAGTGGCGACAGGGTCCAACTTCAAAGTGGCAAAATTACCCGTACGCAAAAATTCATCAAAAAACTATTGACTGTTTTCACTATACGAAAAAATTCAAAAAAAATTTTTTGTTTTTTTTTTTTTTTTTTTTTTTTTTTTTTTTTTTGTTTCAATAATTGTTTCAATATTACGTTTTCTATTGTAATCAATAGTTTTTGGATATTTTGTCATATATATATATATATTCTTTTTCGCAGTATCCATATGTATCTTCTACAGTTTAGAATACACTAGGCATATAGATGATGGCATAATCAAAATAAACATATAACTCCATAAAACAGAAAATTTCTAAAAACACAAAAAAAAATTAAGATTGAGTTGAACACACAATTTCACTTTGGTATACATATCAAAATCAACGATTCGAATCAAGCAAAATAATTATTTTCGACAATTTTCCATCCTCATCCTATATAATATATTTCTTGAAGGGTGCATGATTTGAATATTGTCAAAAATCATTTGAATTGATTGTAATTTCGGTTTATCATCAAAAATGTCTACTCCATTTTCTTTTTTTTACTCCGATTAATTTTTTTTGTTTTCGATTCAAAATTATCCAACGTTATCATAGCTTAATATAGAATATAATATTTACAGAAACAAAATATTGTTTAAAACCTTTTCTCAAATTCTAAATGTATTTTTTTTTAATCCACTAAATAATTTTACGTTTTAATAAAATTTACAGCATACAAAAATTTCGGACACCCTGGTAAAACAATTAACAATTATTTCTATACCGTCAGTTAAAATTTAATTAGAAATAAAATACGAATTTACAATGTTTCAAACAGTCTTTCGCTTTTTCGAACATTCTAGAACATTGTATGAACAACTGTTTTTATATTGAACGACTTAAAACAAGATGTATTATGAGAAAAAAAAAATTCTAAATCCTTTCAAGACATGGACGAATTATTATTCAATTATAGTCCTTATTATTATTTAAATTTATCTAATTTCAATGTGTATGTACCAAACAATGACCATCGCCGTATTAGTGACCGTTCTTGTACAAAGATTATTAATTGAAATGAAGAAAACGATCGATCAAATGTAAATAAGGATCGATGGTCGACAAATTAATACATTCGACGATTAAATTTATTAAACATTCTTACAGGAAGCAAATCGACCAATTGTACAAATCCCTTAAACTTTATTACTATTGAATATAATACTGACTCGTTTTGTAAATTTCAAAAGTCATTACTTCCATTCTAATTCCAAATGAAAGAAAATTCTATTGACATCGAGCAACCGGTTATAATTGTCTGTACTTTGTTGCATTTCATTAAACATCTATTAAAACTTACAAGGAATATTTTATTTTTAACGACTTTAAAAATAAAACGACGCCGATTTCCGATTTGCGGGTCATCCTTTTGTCAATACTGTTCATTATGATATTGTAGACTTTTATGTATGAACCTGAAATAAAAATATCATTCTTGAATTATCGAACGTTTCCCTATTTTAAGTGAATGAGGATTTTTAAGTATAAAATCTTAAAAAAAAAAAAAATTTCAAACTGACAACATAAATGGTACAACCTCCCACACAGTAGATCCGTCGACTGGTTTATTGTTATTGAATTGGTGTTGCTGCCTGGAGGCTAGTCCGACCCCAAAACCTAGGTCAACATTGAGGTCGACATGGGCGTCCAAACCATCGCTAAGTTTGCTGAGGCGCCTGGCCCAACTTCCACGATTGCCGATCGATCGTCCTATACCGGTTTCCCGCAAGACCGACAGGACTTCATCCTCGTCCTCTCGTCCTTTAACACCTTTTTCGTACTTGGCCTCCTGTGCCAACAATCGTTCACGCTGCATTTGAGTGGTAACGCATCGGGGAGTCGCGGGAATTGCGTAGCTCATTATTCCCGTCAACGCGAATACCTGAAATTTGCATTGTCGATTAGCGAATGATTCGGTGGACAAATGAAATTTGATGGATTTCTGTTAAAAATGTTTACGTACTATATGCTCGAAGACAACGACAAAGGCCAGTCGTGCGGCGAAAACGTGCCAATACTGCGGACTGAGCCCATAAGGTTCGACCGTGTCATTGGGTGGATTCCTGTATCCTCGGTATTGGCATATCGCTGGTGGATTCATATCGTTGTTCCGCATACTGGTCGTGTATTGAGAAGTATTAAAGTCCGACAATGAGCTGTCGATGTATCCCACCAAGTCGCCAGTACGAGAATATACAAATGAGTAAACGCTTCGTGGAATGAAGTCTGACGTGTAGGCGATTACAAACGCCTGTATATGACAGAAATTTTTGTAAATCACACCTTATGTCGCCCAAAATGAAATGATTGTTTTACTTTGTGTTTTTCAATTCTATATATATATGATTGGTAAAATGAAAGTGGCACGTACGTTGGATACTACGGCAGCATAAGTAACCGCCTTGAGAATTCCGTACCAGGCCCCGATATCCTCCACCCGCTCGGCCAGGGGACGACGAGCTTCCTTGACCATCTTATAAGCGTCCAAACGAATCTCGGCAATGTTGTTCAGCAACGCGAACAGGGGAGCGAGGGGAAAAGCGGCCACGAAAAGGGTCACGAAACCGTATTGTAGTACTGGACATGCAGGAAGACAGAAATGATAAAGCGTTATATTCCCATGCATATGTATTCTAATTTCGTTAAGGTACCGTGCACTAATATTTTATGTGCCACTTGTTGATTGTACGGATTAAACGTCAAGATAAGCGCTCTCTTAAACTACCGCATGGAGCATGTAGACGATACACCCATCACTGGCAATTTGTG
The DNA here is from genome assembly GCA_030522945.1 of Trichopria nigra. Taxonomy (NCBI): domain Eukaryota; kingdom Metazoa; phylum Arthropoda; class Insecta; order Hymenoptera; family Diapriidae; genus Trichopria; species Trichopria nigra. Next base: position 19,751 of record JAPYZR010001309.1, on the reverse strand, counting down.
GCTGTTTACTGCCGTATATATAAGTTCATAATTTAAGTTCACGGATACTCGGTGATGCATTTTGAAATAAAAAATTATGTTTTATTTTATAGCTCGAAATTGGCGTTCAAACATACCGATTTGCCCTGTGGGAGTACGTCAGCGAGCCACTCTATTATATTTTTGTAAGATATTCCATGCCAAGCGGGCCACTTTTCTGACAAAAATTCTTTGTAGAATAAAAGAAAAAATTGTTTGTATACATTGAAGTTGACGGGAGATACGCCCAGCTGAATGTCCCAGGAAGAGGACCCCTCTGTTATATGCATTTACATATCATCCAGGGGTCTTCTTTTGCAGACATCCGATTTCAAACGATTTATCGTAAGTTCTTCTCCTAGAATTGTTTGATTTACGATTTTGTATTTTCTGAAAGTAGCGCGTTCGACATGGAATGTTCCATATGCAAATAAAAAAAAAAAAAACAACTAAAAATATTACATTTGAATAATGTAGAATGGAAAATTCAAAAATTGACGTTGTTCCATTTTAATCGGAAATTATTTTTAGATGTAAACATAATCGATAAACTGTCACGAGCGTGTACGTGAAGGCGAGTAATCTGTTTAGAATAATAGACATTTCATTAAATCCATTGCTTAGTGCAGAATATGTGCATCAGTCGCGTGTAATTTACTTAAATTATTTTATACGTATAACGAGCGGTTATTTCGTTAATTGTACCTTGGAGAAATTGATGAAATGGAAAGTTTCATAATACCGTAATATCAATGCCAATGGGGGAAAAAACATCACGCTTCTATGCATGAAAATTGCACTCCTGCTCGCAAGGACTACTGAATATTCAAGGTTTTAATTCAAGTAAGTAATGAAGTATGTAGTATGAACTATAATACCACATTAAGTCGCGTGTCATCAGGTAAGACCGAAGTAATAGCTTCGAAATTAATTTAAAACCGAATTGAAATTATTTCGATAAGTTCAAGATCGCGATGTGCAACAATTGGCAAAAAAAAATGTTAAATCGAGCAGTTCGTAAACACACAAATTTACGCACTCATTTCGAGATACTCATCGAAGAGGGCCATTCGGCCCGGGTCTTGCAGTTGGTAATCCTGCTCCCAGCACGTGTACTGCCGCGCATGGTCCTTGGTCGCTGCTTGGTGTGTCCTTTTTCGCCACCAATTCCACAGCTTTGGCGAAAGAATCTCCACGAAATTGTTAAAACACTGCTTTCCGATCATGATAATGGCTAGTTGAATGCACACCTCAGAAAGGCAGCCTGCTGGGTCACAGACGTCCGTCTTGATTCGAAAGAATTCGGATGCTCGCGCATCAGCATCGCCGGGATGCACGTAAAATCTTCCCTATTGCAAAGAATCCCGCGTGAGCGAACGTCTGAATTCTTATTATTGACGCGATAAACAGAGAAATCGTTAGCGGTGCTAAAGTGCTAAAAACTCTTGATCAACTGATGAAATTGCCAACTCGAAAGAATGTACAATAACACTTAAACCAAAATAAGAAATGCATAACAATATGCAACAACAATAAAAGCGCAAGTTAGAAACTAAAAGGATCCGCAGTTGGAAAACTTGGTGTAAAAAGCAATCTTGATGTGGGTGTCGCTGAACACAAGTAATTCAACAAAATCAATTAGCAAATCGTTTACTGGTACCTTGAAAAAAGCAATGTAGATAAGAGACGAGTAAAAATTGACAAACTCAAAAAGGAAGATCTTAAAGGTATAGCTGGCCTCGTATTCCGTTTGGGTACGCGGATTTTCCTTATTGGTCATCCAACGTGCGAGACGATGATAGATTCGCGTGAGAATCATAATGATAAACAAATTGATTAAGGCGGCCGTCATGGAAGTAAAGATTTTAGCGTGCCTATTTATGAAGTATCCGCCACCGTGAAAGACCGATAATAAAGAGATTCTATAGATGATCGTGCCAAGCACAGCAGCAAGCACCACGCAGATCTGGGCAAATAAGCATCAAATAAACTTTCTACTTATTCGTTCGTAATCTTGATCATCTTTAGGTATTAAAAGTAAATATGATTATTTCGTGATAAAAAATAATTCAAAGATATTGGATCGACTTTGATATTAACAATTGTTATCGATCAGTGCGTTACCATAAAAAAGACGAGTGAGCCTGTTGCTGCGTATCGCAAAGTTCGCCACCATACGGGCAAGTAAGGCTCTCGTTCCCTGGTCACGGGATTGATACGATAAGTTTTAACAGTTGCTTCAAACTCTGGTCTGGTTTCTTCATCTCCTTCAGTATTCTGGAGGTCCCACTCCCATCCCAAAACAGCTTGACGGCGTTTCCACAATTCCAAAAATGTGGTTGCTGTCGGAAGTAATATTTATAAAATACAACTGACCAAAACAGAGAATGTCTTGAATTAAGTAAACAGATCACAAAAAATTACCCCAAAAGGACATAAAGATGGCGAAGAAAACAGTCGCGGGATTATCAAAAAGGTAGGTCAGTCTTGAGAACATGCAAGAATCTCCCAATTTTTGATACGCACATGTTCTGTCGCATAATGGACACAACGTAATGTTACCTGAAACGTCATAAGACCTTAGTTCATTTATCGTTCGGTATCCAAAGTATAATTTTATTCACTATGTCTGAAACAGACCAAATGGGATCACGCCATTCTTATAAGCTATTGACACACAAAAATTTAAAAGCCAAAACCTACCAGCTATTTTTGGATCGCAGATTTCTTTACTCGGTATATTGTCAGGTCCGTCCATACTACCGAGCCCATAAAAGAAGCACAGTAAGCCTACGATTGCTGGTGGATAAAGTGCTTTTGTGTAAAACCCCAACCACGCAAAGTATAACGCAACCTTCTCTCCGAAATATCGACGAACGAGCCACAGTGGTTGCCTCTTGTACCTTGTAAAATATCAGTAACAGTGGTGAATGTGATCATGATGATGATGATAGAGATGATATCGATGACACCGTAAACGAGATGGTACCGTTGGTGATCACGATGATACCGCCGATGCTGATCATAACAATCCACTAAAATTAATTTTCATAACAGTCGATGTCTCAAAATTTTAGACGGCAATTCGATATCCCGTTGTTTAAAAATATAAATTCGCCGCCTATACTTTGCCATCTAATATTAGCACAAATACACTCGAAGCGAACCAAATCAATTTTCGCAATAATGTTCATCATTACATTGTTACCGAAGCAAGCACATTCAACTTCAACCAGCCTAAAGGCATTGTAATTCCTACTGTTACGATTTCCCCCAATTAGAAATATAGTCCGCCAATGATCGATGAATGACTGATACGTAAATGAGTCAATCTGAAAAATGAATTTATATTAACGAACATACCACATGCTCGGTCGAGCCCAAATAAGGTATAGCAAATGACGATCTAAAATTTCGCCGCTACTCGTTGGTCTATTGTACTCTCCTTCGTGAAGTGGAAAACAGTCGACGTAAGTACCGTCGGCCAATAACCTTCGAATTCCCGACTTGTCGTGTGCATCGTCGTACCTCGCACGAGCCAGAATTTGCATGACAATGCACGATCTTTGGGCTGGCGTATACGCGGTATCTCTATCTTTGACGACGAATCTTCATAAAAGCAAAAAAACAAGCAATTGGACCTTTGATTATCGTTAAGAGGACATTGACAGGGATTTGCGCTGATTTATTGAACCTTGAACAGATACCTTTCCTCTCGATCGCCAAGATCGGTACTTGCAAGGAAACTTGGTTCGAGTGGATACTTGGTAGTATCCCAGTCCATTATTTTCGTAACGCCCTTAAACCACCCAAACCATTTTTTCCACGACTTTGCTTTCCCATTGACTTGGTCTTCATCCTATAATTGCAAACATTGAATCGGTAATAGAAAAAAAATACTATTCTGAATAAACATGATAAACCCTTTCAACTATTGCAAACGCCTTCAAATCATATGCTAATGAAGACAATTGACGTTGTATTATTACATCCAGAACTAAGAATTAAATATTAATACCACTTTCGTCACTTTAGAAACAATTCATGCTCTAAGAAAAGAAATGTTCTTTTCCGGTAAAAATATGTACGTGACGTACGCGAGTATAGTGACGCAAACATAAAAAGGATCTCTATTAATGTATACTTTTCATTTGTCTTCGAGTTAGTCGCGCATCAAACATTCCCGTGGTGATATGTATAGAGACACACTACGTGTATACTACGTCACGTGGTAGCCTCAATTTTTCAAAGCCTTTCAAACTTTTGGTGCGGAAACTTAGGTACCCTTTAACGGAAAATTTTTATAGTAGAAATGTAGTTGCAACTGGTATAGTCTTTGCGACACATAACCGTAAAATTGAGTGACATAACGTCTTAAGTTAGCGGAAAATGTATGACTTGATGTGAAAGCACACTTGAACACTTGAAAAGCTCTGTTTTTCTCCGTGACAAAGAGAAGCTAGGAAAAATTGGAATCAATAAAGGTTCGATTTTGCCCTGTACATCGGAACACCTGTTGCGCCGTTGTGCTAAAAAGCAAAATGCCGTTGCTAAAGTTATACTTTAATTATCGAATCGTCTTCGCTAAATACCGAAAGAGAATTATCACGATCCTTAATTCGATCAAATTTTGCGGGGAAAATAAATAACGGGACATTTTACGGAATTACAAGGTGTCGTTGAAGCATTGGCGCTTTAGAATCGATCGTCTAGCGATCGCCGACAATCGCAAACGACAGTGCGGCTAACAATAACTATCGTCAAGCATCGATTTTTCTTGCGGTCATGTAGGTGAGTGCGTATTCATGAGCATATCTGTTGAGTTATATATACACGCAAAAGCTAAAACGACATTTTATTATACGTCCACCTAAAGTTGATGTTTTGAAAAGTTACGTATTGCCGTCGATATGATAATGTGCAATTCTAGATCAGATGTGCATACAGGAATATGGTCGTGCTGAAAATCGCGTGACTAAACCTTTTCCAGGTCACATCCTATGAAGACCCCATTTTCCTAACTGCACGATCTAATTCCATTCGCTTGTTATTATAGTACAATTAAATAGACACATACCCAAGCCTTCACGGAAATCGTGATGAACCTTTTGGTTGGCAATTTCAGATTCATCACTTCCGCGTACTGGACTTTCACCTTCCATGGAATATGTAGCTTGAGAAAATATGTTCTTCCATCGAAGGAATTTTCCTTATTTTCAAGCTCGAGTTGAAGTCCTTCCTTCAGTAGATTCTGCTCGAAGACACGCCGTTGTTCCCGATGGCGTGCCTCGATTTCCGTGATAACACCGCTTTCCTCCTCCCGATAAACCAACACCATGTCGATTCTACGTCGACCATCTCTGCATCAATTAAAAATATAAATGTCGCGGCTGGTATTAAAAGCACACACAATCACTCATACACATTTACCGGAAAAACAGAGTTTCGTAATCGTAGTCGATGTCCGTGTTTTCATCACCGACCGTTGCATTCGGGACCCCTGCGGAATTGATCCTACTGGCGGACAAGTCGGTACCTTTTCCGAGATAATTAGAGTCATCTACGCCTGGGAACGTTGGCGTGGCCGACATGCAAGGCGATGTATCGGGTGGAGCCAGCGTCAGTTTTGGGCCTGATATGAAAAAATAAAAAAATAAAATAACAAATAAAAGACACCAATACACTCCACGGAACAATTATAGGTATCGGCGTAATATTTCCCACCGTGAGCCAGAAAAACTCAATTACCTAGCCGCGATAACGATCTACCGTGTCGTGTTCCGCGTGAACGAGTGCTTCTTAATGAATAACCCTATTTAAAATGTAGTGTTAACGGCAGTCCGAATACTGAGACATAGTTGGCATTCGCGACATATCGACCACCCTTTTTAGCTTGAGCTCGATATATGCGCGTTGTGCCACCCTAGATTTCCAATAAGCTGAAGCGAGCATAAGTGGCATCTTTCTATAGCGGCAATGACTATTGTAACACGATTGGCGACGGCCATCGCTACTCCTCCTACTTTTTTGCCCCTTAGGTAATTTCTCCAGTACATATGTTGAATACCTTATGTACCTTTGATAACAGTGGTTAATTAATCTTTTCAGTTATTAAGCACTCGAGCATATCACAGAAATCCCCAGAAATGATTGATAACTTCCTTCGCATCATAAATTAACGAAGAGCGGATGCAATCTTGGAAAATGATTGATTATTACGTCTGCTATTATTAGGAATCTTTTTATTTACGTCCCTAATAATACGTGCTGTTACTTTTGCACCCAATCGAACCTCTATTATTAGCCAATGCGACAATCCCACTTCACCCTAATATTTAGTTTACTCGGCTTTCTTATCAGGAAATTATTAATTCAAGACCATTGCCGTACGTTGCCTAGTTATTAACGTGGCGTGACGTTAGGCTTTAGAAAAAGTTTTTTGATTGTTTTATCAATTGTTCGACTTTATCTGCCAATCACAGCTTCAATAAAAAAAAGCTAGCCATAATTGATGAAGTTAGAGGTTGTCTTTCCAATTGTTTTTAACCTGGTTTACCGATCGTTTACTTTACAGTAAAGTACAGTTGGATCTTTGTTAGTTCCTTTTTGATTGATGAATGTTCTACTATATATTTACACAATTAACGACAGATTTCAGAAGTCAAAAGATGACGAAATATAAATTTAGTAACCACGTGCAAGATCTGAAAAACAAGTATATAATCTTATTTATGTAACATAATTGGGAGGTCTTCCAGGTTTATTTATACCATTTAAGTAATTCAGTTTTCCCTACGACTTCAAAAGTGACTTTAACCTGAGCCAAACTGAAATCATATCAAAAAGAGCAAATATTCTTATTGCAAATTCAATTTGTTTTGCAACGAACCAATCTACGGAAAGGATCCCGAGTTTCTAAATGCACTTTCTGGACTACAGCAGAAAAGACTCAAATAACGAAATTCATGGATCGGTTGAAATTGGGTTATGAATCAATGGGAATTTATAATTTTCCATAAATCCGTCATGCCTAATAATACTTTGAACTGTTGACATTGGTCGGGTTGTCTTCTCGTCCAACCTTGAATTGGAGGCCTTCTTGGAAATAAAATGCGTTCCCCTACTCTCATCCGACAGACTATAAACAGTCTAACATTGAATATTAAATTCCTGTTGCACACCTCAAAACTGACTGTGTTGAGGCGTGATATTTGCAAGTTGCAAATTAACGCTAGAATCAGGATGTAAATTCAAATATAGACCCAGTGGTGCTCAATTAAAATCCCCATTCATGCCAGGTAAGTGTCTATGTTCATCGAAGCCATCCCAGGACAATAGAAACATTACTAGTACATTCATGAGATTCATTTGCCATGGCTCAGCTACATGTCTATGGACAGGGTGGAAAGTCTGCAGAAATGGTTGGTTTTATTAAACATGTACAAGTACGAACATATAAATACGTTCGAGTATATAAATAAACCTATAAATATTTCGGGCCCAAAGTTTTCAAATCCATTGGGCGATTCTAATCTTATTTCTAATAGGGTTCTTTGGATATTCCTGACGTATCCCACCCATAGTATAAATGGAAATAACATTGTGAATATGTAATGGCTTACCAAAGGCATCCCGAGCAACCAAACCAACCCCGGAAGGGTAGATACTCGCTCTCGAGAACTTTCTCGAGTTCTCACTGACATGGTCGTGTTCGTTGTCAGCATAGAGAGACGGATTCTGCAGGCCATTCTTGTCCCCGTCGAAGGACGACGATTCGATATTTGGGATTCTCCGAGACGTCCGTCTGTAGGAACTGAGTTTCCTACAAACCTGTCTGATTGTACGGGCACTTTGCGGTGAGGCATTCGTCGAAGAGAGGCCAAGCGAGATCGGCGGAGAGTTCTCATCCTCGCCTCCGCCCCCATCGGGGTCCTCGGCTGCCTCCGGGCCACCGTGTATCTCCTGGTCCGCCGTCCCGTAGAATTCGGAATCCTGAAAAATTGTCTTGTAGAGTACGCGGTGGGACACAATTAATCCAGCGATGCTGTTCACCTGCTGATGCTGCGATTGATCGCGACTAGAATCATCGGCATCCATGACACCCAGGATGAACGAGTTCGTGCAAGACCCAGACTTTGGATCGCCACTTCAACAGATTCTGGGGATCTGAAATCTGGAGAATAGCGTGCCCGAAGAGACGTCGTCAGTGAACCACAGCCGAGCTGCCGTCGGAAAGACATGGATCGATCTGCAGTACCAATCACTTCCCCTGACCCAGGGGTACTTTCGCATTGGTGGTCAGACTATCCTCGGCTCTGCTTTCCTTATTATAAATTGACGATAGAAAGCTTGTCTTTTTCCCGCCCGCACCCCGACCTCTACCACTCTTTCGCTGGCCCTATTCCGAGCTATAACTGTCCGTGTGACCAGCCGATCGCGGCACGCGCAACCTTGGTCGCGGCCGATCAAGCGCATTCAACATAACCCGACACCACCCACATTCCGCGACATCACTATGTCCATGCCACCCCGTTTACGCTACAATTGCCGGTTCGATCGTCACTGACTAGCTGGAAGTACATCACCGGAAGTATTTGCTCTTCGTCTTTGCTGTATTCCAAAGCTCTAGGATTCACTCGACCAATAATCTCACCAGTCATGAAATCCGACGTCCGACAGGGGGCAGTTAGAATCGAACTGGTGGACGCGACTGACTATACCGCGAATGTCGATCCGTCTTCAACGATGTCACGACAGGTACTGATCTAGTAGCTTCCGCAATATACCGGCGCGCGTTCGCCAATTGCGATAGCGTCACCGGAAAGCATCGTTCACCATCGCCAGGACAGTATAGAACCCGAGTCAGCATTCCCTAGGTTTGCCCTCATCCACGTTTAATTCCATGATGACAGAACGTCTGTCCGCCCCATTCGCAACATTGTTTTGATACGTCAGGAGCGGGCGAATCAAATAGAGTGAAACGTATAGAAAAGCGGGTAGAAAATCCCATTTTCGTTCGAACTCAATCGTAGATCTATAGACAAACCCTTGCGTAGGTTCTTTCGCATCAAGTGAAATAGGGGCGGTTCCATCTACGGCATTTCTCGACTATTTCGGATCAAATAATTGATGATGTCATATACGGTACTTTAACTGACACTGAAAGTAATCCACATAAATATGTACACGCGACTGGACGGACGTAGGTACACACAATAAGGAAAAGTTGAAAACTTTTTTATTCGGAGTCTTTATTTTCAGATTATCGATTATTTTCGGTAATCAATGAGACATTTATTTAGCGTTAGCAATAACACTGCTATTCGTATTCGGCTGATAATATTCTGCCAATATACTAATGGCAATTTGATGGGATGTGACATCTTCATAGGGTATTTTTCTGACAATCTTGATTATTTGATTATAAATGATATTTCATGATGATACATATATTGAGTAGCTTCTTGGTCGCTATTTAATTAATGAATCATGGATTAGTGTTTGTGTATTTATATCATTTTCATGACACTCCAAATGGACCTCGAGATTTAACACTGGTTTTAAATAGAAAATTCATTTTTAATTTATTAGCATGAGATCCATAAAAATGTACACATTCTTTTGAAGATATTTAAAAAAGATTGATTCAAGGCCCGGTCAAAAAACAAAATTTTCCGTTCGAGTTACTCGACTTTGAATATCCATCAATTAGATGGCCTAAGTGAGAATAAAATATATTTAATTCAGGTTTCGGCTGACAGCCCTCTTCAGAATTTATTTCGTTAAAATATGTGTACATTTCGAATTACACAAATACAAAACAATATGTTTGATTCATATGACATTATTTGTAAATTTTGTTTTATTTTTTTTTTTTTTTTTTTTTGGTTATCACAAGAATATTGAATATGATTAAATTTTAATTGTTACCTACTAGCATATAGTAAACAAACATATATTTAACAATGCAATAACGCCGATTTTTTCAATAATCTTTCAATAACCAAACAATGATTGTTTATTTTGAAAAATAGACTATATGAGATGTGCGTGCCATGCAGTTTATTACGAAAACATAAACAGAAGAGGCATTTAAAAGTCTATCTACTTTACGATTGTTTATATTTATTGTTGTTTTGTAAGAGACTCGTATATTGATGGGAAATTCCATTCCTCGAATCGGATATATTCCGTGTCTTTATTTATTTGCTTAATAAAATAATTTTCTAAACTCTTTCTTTTTTTTTTACTATAAATTGTTTACATTCTTAAAATCAAATTTATGCGAGGTATTAAATCGATTGATTGTTAGCCCACTTATCGTTCTTCTGATATACTTCTAGTTTCCAACGATGTTCTTTTGGTATACTTTTTTTAGTCTTGTTTCCAGAAATCTACTAGTTTTTCCGATATTTTATTTTTTACCATAATGTGACGAGGAATTTGGTATACCACGTTGTTCATTTTGTTCATTTTGGTAATTTCTCTATTAGCTGTTTAATTTCCGATATATTAGTATAGTTATTGGTTTGTGTACAATTGTACTTTGCTTTATCAAGTTTTTGGTTTATTCTGAAACTGTTTTACTAATTTCGTATTTTCTATTATTGTTAAAATCAATTTATGCATTTTGTTACAAAGTCGCGGAAGTATCCACCCGAACTCGATGTTCAGCAGCTTCCCTATATATATGACTGCATATAAGGCATTCCATACCAAGTCAATCGGTCCATAGAATGGCAATCCCCATTATTTTCGAAATTGTTATACTATTTAAGATTCGATGATATTTTCAAATAAGATTTTTTTTTCAATTTTTTCCCAAATATTTTATAGAAAAAACAAAATATCATTGAAAATATGACATTTAAAATAAATAAAAATTAAAAAAAAACTCCATACTTACGTACATAAAAGTGGATATTTTTAATGTACTTTGCAGTGGAATATTTTTTCGAATTTTTGGAAAAGCGTTTGCTTGAAATATCGTCAAAAAATAACGCCTATTATTTATTTTGTTAAGTATGTCATTAAATTTTGACGGAATGCTCATTTACGATGGACAGAGATCAGGTTCTAAGCATGCGCCTAATTTTACATTTTTTTACACTACAGGTTCATTCAAAATTGAAACTTTTATATACCATATACTTTTTCGTAAATCGCATATTTTTAAAAATATTTAGCCATTTAATATAGCCATTTAAAAGAAAATTTAAAGGGTTTTTTGTTTGAGGAAAACTTTTGGAAAAACCAAATTAAAAAGAATCGTGTTTCAATCCCTTTTGTGTTAGCGACCTTGGAAACTCAGTTTTTTTTCTCTTAAGTTTTACGATTGAATGAATAAGGTAAGACCGATTGAAAGAGTGCCACTGATTTTTTTTATTTTCAAAATATCGAAAATCAATAGGTTTGAGAGGTTCATATATTTTCTTGACAACCCGCAACCTACGTATTCTTAATAAATAATTTGTATAAAAAAAACGTACATATATGTAATTGTTAATATATAGAATGTGATGATCGAAATGTTTGTACATTTTATCGATTTTTTCAGTATTCTTTTATTCCAACATTTGTTTACATTTAGATTTTACATTCATAATAAATTTTTTAAAGGTTTTCTTTTTATTGATTATTTATTTATTTCATATTTTTGTATATGTACATTTGTTCCTGTGTTTATGTTTTTCACGTTTTATCAACTGTTTTGTCAACTTTCACCAATGCATTTCGATTATTATTAACTTTCGGTAATTTTACTATATATAGTAAAAAAAATGTCCCCCGTACAACGTATATTTCAAATCATTATAGGGGAATGCTGATTTCTATACATCCCATTATGGATTTGTGACAATCGAATTATTTTTTGTAAAGTAATTAATCCTTTTTTTATTCATTTAAATCATCAATTCCTTCGAGTTACCCCATAAATGTTCATTTACAAAAAATATGCTTTTAACTTACATTTTCCTTTATGCGACGTTTCCTACAATGAATGTTTAATGGTTGTTTTTCATTGTTCTCGTTCTTTATTGACTTTCTTAATTTACTATGAAATTTTTTATAATATACTTAATAATTGTTTAAATATTTTCATTGATTTTACATATTTATGGATCATTATCAATTATTTTCGCGCTTTGCTAATTTGTTTTTATCAATCTGTGTCGTCAGTTAACAACATTTTTTACATTTTATATATTTCATTTATTATCAATTTTTTTGATTCACGAAACATGTCTTAATCAATTTTTATTTGTCATTTGTTTTTCATATATTATTTTTTATTCATATTTATAAAAGTTTCTTTACTATAAATTTTACTTTTAATACAGTATATTTAATTACTTATTAACTTATAAAAATTGTTCGAAATTTTTATAATGTATGGAAATCTGTATTGTTTTCCAAGATTAAGCTCTGTGTCACAATTATCATCCGTAATTTTTCTATATATTCCCTCGCTTGTTTTTCACCGACAAGAATCGGACAATAAGAAATGGGCGTTACGCACGACATATGCTGATTTATATATATATGTATACTTTTCATATATAATGGGATAGGCAGATGTTTTTCGTGCGGAAAATTCTGCAGACAATAGGCGAGCCTCCGAAACCAAGGGCATGGCCTTTGCGGCCATTTTCTGAAATTAATTTTCAAATTCGAGCTGTCATTTCATTCAAAAAGCACAACATAATCTTTCGCTTATAATATGTCATTTGGGATTTAAAACCGAAATGTATAACTCGATTAATTCGAAACAAATTTTTCATGACGCCCCCAAATGGACTCCAAAGTAACCCTAGTATTATTTCAGATTTTTATCTTGATTCTGTACCGCGTTCCTACGGGACCTCGAGATTAAACACTGGTTTTAAATAGAAAATTCATTTTTAGTTTATCAGCTGCGAAATTTATTAATCGACTTTCAATGGGCATCAACTGTCGTTCTGAAAATTGGAAAAGCAAAAATTCAACCGTTTTTTGTCAACTAAGTTTTGCATTCCTTGGTATTTTTGCTGCTTGAAATTATCTCTGATTATAATTGAAAAAATATAATTATTTAAATCTAACCTATCTTCAGTTCGTTTTAACAAAAATTTTTGTAAAGGAAATATAATTCGCGTTTATCTGATGTAATTCGTAAGAACAATAACCTATCATCTTATATCAAAAGGAATCGTTTACTTTACCTTTTTCTGCGATCATTGGTCCACTTATCAATGATATGAAAAAATTTCCTTGACAATAGCTACATTAAAAAATAATTTTAATATTACGAATCAAGCTACGAAATATTTCTTATCAGAACTATCCTATAATATATATATTTATACAAGTATATATGTACGTGTTATTAAAGTTATAATTTAATACTTACACTCATAAGTAATAATTTCTGATAAAAATAGAGTCGAGAACATTTATCCCTTCCTTTCTTAACGTATTTTTTGAAGAATTCAAATTTTACGACGAATTACAAATTTATAAAATAAAAATAGTTTTAATTAAAAAAAAAAAAAAATGTTGGTCCATCGAAATGGATCAAAACGAGCTCATTGATACTAAGTATTTTAATGTACAATATATACACATGACCAATTCCATACTCAGTATGCACACGACTGTCATATATATTGCTTGGTGTTCCACTGGTTATATCGATTTTTCAGGGAGATATAATAACCCCACGTTCTGCAACATGCGAAAGACATTTTTACTAGATTATATCGAGTATATATATGGCTTGGCAACTCGACCATGGTATTCCTGTCAGATGTGTGAATGGGGCACTCAAAAACTGGTCGGCTGAACGATACTGTAATCATCATTTTTATGGATAATTCGAAGCGACATTTTAATTCTTACCCCCTGCACGAGTCTAATTTTTATTATCATTTTGTTACTATATTAAATGATACTTTTTAAAAAGTCGATAGTTAAAATTTTTAGTGTAAAATTTTAAATAATAAATATATACTACCATCATGTAGCAGTCACCAGTAAAACAAATTTCAAATCGTATATAATAATATATATATACTATTTGAAATTCCAGTTATGTGTAATATATATATATACAATAATAATATATAATGGTCATGTGTATATATACTTAATAATTCGATACTGGAATTTAATTATGGTTAAAATTATTAATTTAAATAATTAATACAAGAATTAATTATTTAGAATTAATAGGGCTAATTATTCTTTTATCCATTTTTTTTATTGGATTCACAGGGATTCCACATTTGAATTTATATATATATAATCTATAGAAAATGAAAATGTCCATGAAATGGATTTGGATGGTCAAGCACGAATTTAGTTAGAATGAAGCCAAATCATATCTACACTTCAATATATTTAAATGCATTTAAATCCAAAAATAGTAGTTATACATTCAATTCTATACGCTTTTAAATATATTAAAATTAAAAAATACAGTTTTATGCATTTTAATCCATTTAAATTCAAAATTAATTAATGTATGCAACGATTACGTTTAGATTCATATGAATTTAAATGCATAGAATTCCATTTACATATTTTAATTTTGGATTCAAACGTATTCAAAAGCATAGAATTTAATTTATATATATATTTTTTTTTTTCATGTATATTTAAATTCACCGAAATGTATTGAAGTATTCGTATTAATTCGTTTTTTGACTCTGTTGAATTCAATCCAATTCATTTTTATTTTCTTGGGAGTCAATACTTTTAAATTCAAAATTCTATTTTCGGTACATTCAAAACTAACAGAAACGTGTCCAAATTCATTTACATGCATTTCAATCCATTTTAATTACAACTTCGGGAATTCTCATTATGTATGTAGTGAAAATTTTTGGATTAACACGAATTAAAAAGTATAGATTTTAATGTTATCAATTAATTTCAGATTCAATTATTCACAGAAAATTAATAGAATTTAATTTATAAATGTTTCCAGTGAATGTAAATGCATTAAAAAGTATTATTATTATTTGAATGCATTTACTTATTTAAAAGTATTTATCTGAATTCATGTTAATACTTTTCTATTTGCTAGGATGCACTCCCGCAGATCAGTGGGTAAATTAACAATTAACATTGTTAAAGGTATTATATTTGTATTTGCACAAATCGTTAGAATTAAACTCAACATCCAGCTCTTGGATTCAAATCGATTCACACTTTTACATATTCGGACATATTAATTTTCTATTCGCAAGGATTGAGGAATAGGATGTTATATACAAACATCGAACTTTGACGCATCAGGTGTAATTTTAGAATGGCAATCAAAAAAGATTGAAATGTATTAAACGGAATTCATACTGGATTTAGTTTATTATATTATTGATGCCTTTTTCTATTCATCCCAATTCTTCGTGGTGAATAGAAATTTTTTTCTATACTTCATATGTCACGTCCTACGTGGAGAATGAAAAGAATTCATATTCTCGATTCGTTTCAATACATTCCAATACACCTGGTCAAGAAACTGAATTTGAAACACTGAAATTTTGTATATTCTGATTATTTCTTTTTCGATTGCTAGGCAATTAAATTATATTCATTTCAATCATAATTAAGTCATTTTCATTGTACGAAAGGCTTATTTGTAGATGAACATAAATTGAAATGCATAAACTTTAATTTATACATTTTGGATTCAAATATATTGAAAAGCATACATATACAATGTATATATATGTATTATTCGTGAATTGGAATGAATTGGAATGTATTAGAAGATAGATCCACTTCTGTACAATTTCTATCTCCATCAATTGCATCCATTCCTATCAATCCTAATCCAATATTATGTACGTAATGATTATTTTTGATTTAATACGCATTGAAAAGTATAAAATTGAATTTGTAGAAATTAATGTTGGATTCAAATGTATTGAATAGAATAGAATTTCATTCATAAATATTTATAAATGTATACTGATATCCAGATGCGAATTCGTTTTTTTTTTAAATAAACTCGTTTCTTGGACTCAATTTGGTTCAATACTTTTCTATTTGCTGTGATGCATCATTCCATTTTTAAATATATCATTTTTGTATTCGCGCGAATCGTCAAATGTAAATTCAACCTCCAATCTCTTGGATATTTCAAATCCATTCACATTTTGACATAGTCGGACCAATTAATTTTTCATTCGCACGAATTGAGAAATATAGGATTTTATACAAACACTTCCGAATTTTGACGAAACCGACATAAAATTTTGGAATCGCGATTGATTAAAAAAAGTCTAAACTATACCGATTCATGATTCATTCATCTCTTTTTTACCACCTCTAATTCGATCTCCGCAGTTTAGAATAAGCCGACGTACACAATACAAACGTATATATATATATATGAACGCCTGCGAGGGAAGAATCTTTATTTCGAGCCGATGGTGCCTCACGTATACGGTCTCAGGTAAACCTGCGGTAGTGTAAGAGAGGAAGCAGGTGTCTTTTCCAGCTTCCAGCCTCCTCTTCCCTGTTGCGAAGCCTCCGGCTGTCGAGCCGCCCAACAATAAGCCGGCGGCGAATCGGCAGCCGCGACTCAACGATGGCGCAGCGATCGCAGGGCAGGGCCGGCCACCTTTGCCAATGCCATAGGCGCAACTGTGAATCAGCTGCAGCTGCGACGCGATCGAGTCATTAAAAAACAGAAAAAAAAAAATAAATAAACCGTCGATCGCGTCATCCTTGTCAGACTCGCGATCGCGAGTGGTTCCGGCGAATGGAATCGAGTGATTTCGCCTCCTTTCGTGAGTAATTCCTGGCTTGACCTTCGGGAAGCACCCGCCCTGACATCTCCGGATCCGTAACGAACGTATAGAAGTGCCAGTGCGAGGGAAGCGACGCGACGGAACGTGTGCACCTATGCCTACCCATGCACTCTGAACGCCACCTGCATCTGATCAATCAACGAGCGACGACCTAAAACGAGGGATTGGCCATCGATTTCGCGAATCCGACCAAAGAATCGAACATGAATTCTCTCGTCGCATTCCTCGTTACGATCGCGGTTCAATACGGTGAGTACACAATCTCAATCCTGATCTCAATCCTGTCCGAAAGACGCGTCGCTATATAGGCATCTCGCTCCCACCTGCGCGATCTGCCTGTTTGTTTCTCGGTTCCTGTATCCTCGCATTACTTTTTCCACTCGTGCGAGCTTGTGTGTGTTTCGGGTCAAGGGTGACTCCAAAGATAAGAGCATTTTAGAAGCTGTATAGTGCCATCGCAAATAACGGAGTAGGCGATAACGGCGACTGCCTATTGTCCGAGTCAAGAGATCACTGAATGCCATGCAACTTGACGGCCACTATAGAATCGTTAACTCTTACGGGACTTATTGAGCCTGTATTCGTCACCGCTCTTAATTCAGGATCACCTTCGTTAGAAATCAAGATATGAAGCAGGAAAGGCTACATCAGCTTTACGGGAAAACTCCGTTTCATCGGCAAAATTCATTACAAATGTTTAAACAAGTGTAAGTGACAAAGAGTGACAAGACAAAATGTTTACGTTTTAAAGATGGCACGTGAGTGATGTTCGTCATTTGATCGGAAGATTATTGTGAACGGTTAAAAGTTTTTTTTTTTTTGAGTTTTCGAATTGTTTTATACGTTTTCAAAACATTTTGAATGTTTTTATTTTCAGGTGTTTTTGTACGATTTTAAAACGTTTCTACATTGTTTTTTACGTTTTCAAAGGTTTTTAGATGTTTTTATACGTTCTAGACATTTTTTAAACTTTTTTTTAACATTGTTTTTGGTTTTTAGACATTTTTAAAAGTCTCCAATTTTTTGTACGTTTTCAAACGGTTTTATACGTTATCGAAACGTTTTTGTTACGTTTCATACGTTTTCAGGAGTTCTAATTTATTTTATATAAGTTTTAAAATGTTTTAGGAGGTTTTTAAAATACTTTCATGTGTTTTTAAACGTTTTCATACGTTATTAAAACGTTTGTAAACGTTTTGAGGTGTTTTTAACGTTTTCAATTTTTCATGTTTTGTTTTTAAAATTTTTTAAATATTCTATGCGTACTCTAATACTATATATTTACAAAATGGTTTTATACGTTTTCATATGTTTTTAAATGTTTTTAGATATTATAACCCGCTTCCGAGGTTTTCAAAACATTGTATAAGTTTTCAAATATTTTGAGACGTTTTTAAAACATTCTACACATTATCTAACATTTTTGTTTTTCAAAGTTTGTGTATGTTTTCGAAGCGATCCTAAAACGTTTTATGCATTTTTATGCATAATGTTTCTACAATATTTGTTTGTTTTTAGATGTTTTTGCAACGTTTTTACACGTTTTTAAAACGTTCTACATTTTCAAATAATTTTTATGTATGTTTAAATGTTTTCAGATATTTTTGAACATTTTAAAATCATTCTATACGTATGCAAAGGTTTTAAAACTGTTTTAAAACGTTCTACGCATTTTCAAATGTTTTTATACGTTCTCTAACGTGTTTTTGATGTTTTTGACTGCCTTGTACGGTTTTGAATAGTTTTCAGGTATTTTAAAAATATTTCTAAATGTTCAACAAGTTTTCAAATGGTTTCGAATGTTTTAAACGCTTTTGTGCATTATCAAAAAAATTACTACTATATGTTTTTTACGTTTTCAAACGTTTCTAGACATTTTTTTAGCGTTTCGAGGCGTTTTTGGAAACTTTCTATACATTTTCAAATATTTGTTAGACATTTCTAAATGACTTCAGAAGATTTTGGCCGTTTGCAGATGTTTTTGGACATTCTTAAATAGTTTTACACGTTTTCAAATATTTCCAAATGTTTTAAACGTTTTTCGAGCGTTATCAAAACGTTTCTACAACGTTTTTAAAATTTTAAATATAATTTTTCAACATTTTCAGATGTTTTTAAATCGATATTAAAATGTTTTTATATGTTTTCAAGTATTTTTTGCATTATCAAAAGATTTTAACATTTTTATACATTTTCAAACGTTTTTAAAACGTTATCCGCGTTATGCGTTTTAAAACTTTTAAGCTCCTTTTCAAAGTTCCAGACATGTTAGTGTCAGTGAAGTGAAGTGAAAGCAGTGCTTTACCTAGAATTGAATTGTGTTCAATAGCTCCGTGAAACCTCACTTTCGAGCCGATCGAAGCCAAAAATTCGAAAAATCTCATGAAAATTTCAAGTTTTCGACAGTCGATATTCGTCAGCATAACTTTGAATGTCCGTCTGTGTTTATCAATGATAGAGAGACCGACATTTTTCTTCATACATATAGAAGACGCAAACTGGTTCTAGAAGACCTTATGATCTTTGAAAACAAGTGACCTTATTTTCAAAGATTTTAAGAGTTTCCAATGTATTTGTTGCATTTGTGTATATGAAGTATTACAACAATTTTCAAAAAGTTTTCAAGTCGCGAACTTGAGTTCTGGGGGCTTCTTAATGTACGAATTTGAATTCAGGTCTCCGAAATTTTAATTAACGAATGCGATTGATTTTTTTAAACTATATTTTAACGAAAACAACAATTTTTACAAAGCTTAATAAGCAGATTCTTATACATTCTTTTTGATAAGAAACTCACCCTCGAGATAAAACACGTGATATTTCAAACTCTACTATATTATAGTAGTTTTCGATATAAGGGCGTAAAGTTGAACTTTACGCACCGAATGGGATCGCCGCGCTCGAGGGACGGCGAAGCCGGCCCGAGCGTGCTTG
>JAPYZR010001308.1:0-22505 GCA_030522945.1 Trichopria nigra | reverse complement strand
TATCGCCGAATTTTTTCCAATATATACGCAATACATTGCCAACTGCAATAGCCAATATATTTCCAATATATTGCCCATTCGTTCAATTTTTACGCGGGCGTGCAACAATTTAATAATTTTTTACGCTATTTTGGGCACTTTACCAAAACACAATGACCTAGCGCCAACTTTTCATTTAACCCTTTACAATACCCTGGTATACTGAGCGTATTACCTAGACAAGTATATAATTTTTACTTCTACCCGCACCGTATAGGTCGGACGAAGTATTAAATTTCGTCACTGTGGCAAAACCAAAATATCGCATATTTTTTGATCAAATGTCCACATTTCAGACAATAAGAAACCCAAAAATCAAATAAAAATGTTGTCGGCACGTAGTATGCACGAATGCCGTAGTTGCTTGTTTCCGTTTCCAATTCATTTTTTATTGGATTTTTCTGGGATTGTTTGTAATTTTATTATCTTATCATGTCAAAAAATCAATAATGACATGTAATTAGTGAATATCTTCAGTGAATTTTTTGATATCAATAAACAAATACAACAAAAATATCACCTTTTACACGAAACATTCTATAATCATGGACTTCGGAATCCGTTGTCAGATAATCAAAATTCAAAATGGCGGAGCCAATATGGCAGACTAAATTCCTAAAAAATTACAATTGGTCTACACGAAACTGGGTTTTTGAAGTCGCAAATTACGAATCTGACCAGTGTTTATTAAAATTCAAAATGGCGGTATGAAGTTTGACTGCATTTTCAAAATCTGAGTTCAGATTCATAATTAGCGACCAAAAAACCCCTGTACTAAGTTTGTTTCTATTAATAATTTAATAAACAAATTTGTTTTTTATCTGCTTCAAATATGTACTTTTGGTAGTGGTTTCAAAAGTAGTGGAGGGAAAAGTTGGTGCGTATACGCTGAGTTTATTCGTGATTTTGCGATGATTTTAAATAAAAAGTTGCAAAGTTGATAATAAATGCGCCACCATTTCCAATATTATCATTTTACCAAATATACGTATATTTTTCAAGTTATTTCTCTACATGTAGATTGTTATCTAGGTTGTTATTGATATTTAACCATACATCTATTAGTATTTTATAAATTTTGGTATAGAGTTATCTGTGAATATGTTTCGAATAAATTAAATAGTTTTGTATATATACTTTCGTATGCCTTTATAGTTATTTAATTTAATTATAAAAATCATTTCGTAATATCAAAAGAAGTATATAGGAAAACTTATCAAAGTGTTTCCATAGGTTAAACATTATTATATATTACTTATTGTTATACTTTCTGACGCTGCGCATTCGCAGCATTTCATCACATTATGTCCCCATGTAAGTTGATTATACGTCATCAAAAAAATTCGTGGAATATTCAGATTACTGAATCGTTTTTTAAAACAATTTTTCAAGAGTTTCCATTACTTATCAGCTGCTTTAATAGGCCCTATAAGCATCGTCAATCGTGGATTGCCTCCAGAAAAATTGGTCGTTGCGGCGCCAATGTGTTCGTCGGTCGGTGGCCCGTTCCCGTTCGCTAGCTTCAGCTTCATATTTCTAGTCGGTTCATGGTAGATAATAAATTGTTATCGGTAGTGATTTACGGGCGGTGTTACGTCAGTCCTTACTTGAATATGACGTGCATGTAGATATTTATATATTGTAGTAATTCCGTCTAAGCACTGACTCTTCGTAAATATCATATTTTATTGTGAATTAATGGATTTACCTCTGTGGTTGTATGCAATCAATATGCGTGTATTTTGGTTCAAACAGATATACTGATGTATTGTTTACGCTAGCAATTGAGCAACCACCTTTTCTGAGTTATCTTTTTCACTTTTACAATGTTAGATAGAAAAAAAAAGGTTTTAAAAAAACCTTAGTACATCAGAAGATAACAAATGCATCAGGCTATCAAGATGTGAAAATTGTTAGAGCGTAATCCGCGCATACGTGCTGTACGCGTGCGCATCGGTCATTTTCTACTGTTCCAGTATGTGAATGGGTCAGCACCTTTCATTAGACATCGAATCGATAATATTTTTCCTGGTCTCAGGGAATGACCCAAAAGTTTCCGAGCGATGACACCGATGCAGATAAAAGCGACTATCGATGACGAGAGAGCACGCGACAACGCAAACGAATCTGGCGCCGGGCCAACGAGCTTCGAGGACCGAGATTCATCTTTTTGTTCCCTCTCTCTTCCTCCCATTCCTACTTCAGAAACCCGCCCCTTCTTTCCGCCGCCGCCCCCGCACTCCTTTCCGTTATCTGTTCTTCTCGAAAAGCCGATATTGAGAACGCGAGCGCCGGATCTATAGAACTTGTGCTGTCTCGTTTAGGAAGATCCACGTATAGACATACCGATTCGGGAAGAGGAACGCGATGGTCAAATTGCTTTTTATCGACATCAAAAGTAGTAACGGCAATATCGATTGTTCCGGATGAAGAAAGGCGATAGCCTCGTTTTCAGATGTTTTACGGCGAAAACGGTCGGAAAGGATGATTGAAAATTCGTTTCGTTTGAATATGACTGCTTTTTCGACAAATAATTAAAATTCGGGTTTCTTATACTCTCCGCAATATGGATCGGAAATCACTTTTTATTAATAATTCTTATCATTAAAGATTGAAAGGTGTATTATTTTTATCAAGGAGAGGATTTGATGAATGAACATTAAAATTCTAAACGAAGAATATTGATAAACAGAACTTATTCATTCTATTAACACGAATGTTAGAGACAATTATAACCTTACATTCATTCTACTTCAAAATAACAGGTTCAGAAAATAAGTCATATTTATTATCGTAACAAACATTTGAAAAGATACCAAGTTATTTATTATTCAGAATTTACTTAATTAGACTCCACAATTTAAATGTTATATACGTATAACTCGTCTAAATGTTAAAATACTACATAACTTCAACTTCCGCAAAACGCTACAATGTATACTGACGTTGACATGAGCTAATTTCAAGCACAAAATAAGTTTACGTAAGATTCTTAGTGTTGCGTGCACATGAACACCAGTAATTATAACCACTAAACTAATACGCTATAATGACATAGTGTAATATTTATCTCGTCTCCCTTAGTGGTTAATTATTGTTATTAAACTATCGAAATGTAATCTGTATTGTCGCGATGTTACCGAATAACTGGTTCTGGTGCCGTATTTCAGACAAGTTCTAATTTTCTTTACGGACATTGCGAAAATGGCGGGGCACATAACACAAAATATCGTAGTGTACCACGTTGTTCTAATTGGTTTATCTCACCAACGTTCTTGTCTGTGCAGATAACCAAATAGAAGAGAAAGTTATTCAACATTTTTCAGCCAATGCGGTCAAACTTTCAATGTGATTAAACCTAAACCTAGTAAATGAAAAAGTATATATTGAAATGGATTCGGCATAGTCCAAAAAAAAATCCTTCGTAATAAAGACAATTTATTTGTATATTCTTCAATGGCGTAGAGAAATCACTTTGGAAATTGCAATTTTCAATAGTTTTTTTTTTTGCAAAAATACGTTTAAAAAAAACCTCATATTTCGATGTAATTCTTTTTCATAAATTTGTTGGTCGAAATGCATTTCTATTGGTTTAAAAGTGTCTCATAAACATGCACTCAATATATCCACTAATGAAAGTAATCATACTAGAGTTTTTTAATTATTAAATTACATCCATCGTGTCTCATCACCAAAATGGTGGAATTATTTTTAAATCGTTATGATCGGAATCATAACATACTCATACTGAAATTCATCAAAATCAATGTGTATTTAATATTTTCCCTCGTTTCACTGGATCCGCAATTTTGAATTTCGAAAATTCAAATATTTTCCGATTCTTTTGAGCTCTAGTTTACTTTGACCCGAATTGAAGCCGAAAGTTTGAAGTGATCACCAAACCCAGCATTTCGCAAACATTGCTTCTGTTTCATCCAGCCCGGTAAAATACATACTGAGCAACTCTACTAAAGAAATTCATATATGCAACTTCTAGGTAAGACTAACCATTCTATAATGATTGCAAGCCAGTCGACAATCATTATGTCAAACCACTGTTGTGTTTCCGAATGTGCTATACTATTAAATGGAATCGCTGTTGGGACAGAAGTCTATTTATTACCTCTAATTACTAATTTATTTAATAATACATATGTACATAGAAGTAATTAGCAGCTCAATAACGTTTAGACGATTGTTGGTTTTATATACATATTCGAATGTCGACTATGGACATCAGATCCATAGGACATCAGATCTTATTATTCCAAATTTATTTGTATAAATTTATACAACAATTAAAAATGCCTGATTCATTCAACAATTACAAATATCGTAGAAAAGTTCTTTGCACCTTGTATTTTTTTTTCAGAAAAGATGCGAATAATATCCTGCCATTTTTGTACTTTCTTTCAACAAAACTTCATACAGTATTTATATAATGCTGAAGAAAAAGCCTCCAGCACGGCTCATTCAAAACCGTATGCGAGTGGTCATAGTGTTATTGCCACAACTTATCTATATTCCAATGTTTGGTATTCCAAAGTTTGTCATTTAGTAATGATGTTTACCTTCTTCAACGTTTTCCAGTATATCATTTCGTTTATTCCCTTTAACCTCACATTTTTATGACTTGAAGGCTATTCGATGAATCGATAGAGATTACAAAAACACTTTCCAAATGGGGATTCGCTTATGTAATATACTATTATCAATGTTCAGATACTCATACCAGATTTTGTAATCCTGCAATGTGAACTTTCATATGGAGAAAATACTCTTTGTCAATGTCATTCGTACATCTACGCTACATTCATCAATCCATTATTAAATAATGCAATCCGTCCCTAAATAAAAATACACCTTTTTTTAATTCTGTTGCTTTAGACTACACGCGTTATTTAAAATATTTTTACGAATTTCTGAAACGAAAGAAACCGCTCCGTTAGACTTAGACCTTCATGTACTTTTGTTTTTGTTGCTGTTCCGCCTGTTTCGCGCAAAGTTCCTGAGGCGGTTTCGTCGGTTTCGTCGGAAGCGTCTGTCTAAAAGTTTGTCAGGAAGGAATTAAACTTTTGTCTGCGAAAAAACGCACATCCTCCTAAAGCAGTTGAAAATAATTTCATCATCGATCACTTACGGTATTCAGGGACGCCAATTTGCGTCTTCTTAATAAGTAAACCTCAAGTCAAGTTTTGATCGAATTCACCTCGAACCGTCAATCGCGTAAACATTGTCATTTGTATGCAGTTATGCGCCGTTCGTTGATCGTAATTAGGGTATTATACGAGTAATTTACCTTCCTACACTCGATTGCAATTTCGCTGGCGACGGTGCTCAAATATATACGACGGATTTATTTCAAGAGACGCGTTGAATTGACGCGAATAATTTTCGCATTATGTATTCAGGGAGAAGCTAAAATAGACGATGGATCTTACCGAATTTTATTTCTCGCTGCATTTAATGCTTCGATTAATCATTGAATGGAAGCGATACTCTCCTGATGCTCATTTCTATTCAACGTTCAAAAATCCGATAATGCTAACATTTACATCGGTCGAAATAAATTTAAAGTAAAAGTTAAATTATGAATTGGGAGAAATTCAATTAAGCGTCAGACGACGCTGAATATTTAGCGCGGTCACATTTATTCATTAAACGTAATCGGTCATTCGTATTCAGCGCACACACTCCACGCTGGCGGTATAAATCAATTTCAATAAAAGTTGGTCAAACGTCAGTGATAATTCGACTCTTATCGATCAATCGATGTCTTTGTAAGAAAGTGTAGTTCCTGGTATAATGCAGACATTTTTTTGTGGAAACCGGTCGATGGGAATTCTCGCTGGTCGTCTATCGTCGCAAAGTTAATTATAGTTTCCATTGATTTATTGTAGAATTTCGTACGATTACATTCGTCCCGGCGTAAGTTCGCAGTCATTTTGCGAGGCTCAACACTAATATTAGCCCCAGTTATTATTAGCCGACTTGTTCCACCGTATACTCCCATTAAATATTCGCGTAATATCAAAGAAGCACACTACATAAAACATTGTATATATCAAGTCGACGGGCGTATACTTATATATGTATCGCTCTGGGACTTTCGCTTCGACCTACAAGGGAACTCGCGAGGGGGGAAGTGAGTCGAATAAAATTATGCTCAGCCCTGATCGACTGCTGAACTAAGCGCGCCGCGTGGCATCCGGACTGCGCAGTCCTTTTCGCAAGCAATGAGCCTGACAGCTGTATTGCAATGTCTACTAGGCGGGTAGGCGGCGGAAGCCTGCGCTATTATCGATTGACTTACGAAAGGCCGCAGTTCACGAGCAGACTTTATCGCAGACGTGGCTCCCTCTTACGATTCGCTATTCTGTAAAGTAAAAAAGAAAGGAAAAAAAAAATAATAATATCGCAGAACTACGTTTAGTAATCATCTACCGGCGGATTATATTGGAGATATCACGAGGATCGTTGATTCCCTGACCGTCGACCCGACCAATGATGCGACGTGATTGAATCGAATTCGAGCAAGACGAGAATAAGTGATTGAATTACTTTTAATAACTAGCAGTTAGAATCTAGTCTTCCTATAGTTTAACATTCAAGCTAATGACTGTTACTACTTAGACAATAACCGTTTCTACGTATTCTTCTAAGTACATGATTTATTGTTGCATACTTAATACCCTTTCTTAATGTACATCAGCTTAAAATAGAGTTACTGTCTTATTCAGTACTGATTAGTAATTCAGTATTACTTTACTGATCTGTCGACGTCAATTTAACCGTAAGGAGGTGCGTTTAGAGCTTAAACCTTGATAGATTCGTACCCGATCAACCTTGTCTTTACCTACATGCTATATCGAACCCGAACTTTGACGCTTAGAACTTTCTTCGATCAGAGTTTACTTTGGAGAACCCTCATCATACACCTACTTCGTTGCAGAGCACCGTTCACTCGCGGCTATTATGCATATCAAGCCAATGAAAATCGTCGTAGACGAAATCTTACTGATACCGGCAAACCTGCAATACCTTAATCGGCGATACGCAATAAATGTCAATCTCGATCTTAACTCTATGTCCGGCATCATGCAACATCATCCAAGTCAACTATATAACAATATATCTTAAATGAATCTCTGAAATTGTCCTTTATGGGCAATATATATTTTCAAAGATGCCTCAAAAGAAGTATCTCAAAAGAGTTGTCTTTATCGGAAAGAAAAGTTACTTCGCCTGACGTAAGGCAATGTCGGGGTCGTGTAGGCTATTTTTCAGGGTTATACATTTTTTTTCGTTAAGAAATCTCCTCGGTCTTAGAGTTATCTGACGTATGGGTTTGACGGCCAGAGGCTGCAGGGGCAAAGCCCCTAATTCTTAAATTAGTTCTGTTTTGTTTTTCTTCTTCCATCTTTCCCTTCTTCAAAAGGTTGCTCTAATTTTTAGTAGGAGATATCAAACTCACGTATCAACATGACGATATTTAATCTTTTTTTACATTTTAAACCTTATTATCAGTTTTAGTTCTTGGGGAGTTTTTATTTTGAAACAAACTATACACCCTGAATGAATTTAAAGAATGTTGCAGTGTATGACGATAGGTTTATGCCTGGTGATTTTATTGGTAACAGCAACTTGTATATGTATTGTAATTCCAGTGTCCCGTCATCCCCCTAGAACAATTATCACATAATCCGAGGAGGCGCCGAGAACCTTCGAAAATTCTAAATGTATGAAAAAGAATCTCATTCCTGTTATTACGTGCCCTGCATCACGGATAGTGCTGACTTGGACAATTGGTTTAATCTAGTGCATCATCCGCGTTCTTGCTCGTTCGTAATGGCTTCCCTTCCGGCTTCCCCAACGTGTACTTTGCTGCCGGAGCAGGGGATTTCCTAGATTTCTGACGTACATAGCGGAATTTCGTCTTTGGGGGATACGAATATATGTAGGGGCCTTCTTGCATGGAACTAGTGCAAATGTGGTTTACAGAATTCTGCCTATCTCACAAATCTTGATTGTTGTTCGTTGTATTCAGGCATGTTGCTATTGTTCAGCTATTCCTAGATTCAACCAGGAGTATCCGCTGGCAGTTATGAAATACAGATCGTGCAGTGCGTTATAATGTTTAGTAACGTCGTATTGTGCGTAGGCGCGTTACTATCATTCCGCAGTATCCAGACTCATCCCTGAGATGATTTCTCCGATCACTTTATATACGAACTAATTCTTCGAACACTTCGGTATTTAAACAGTTCATAAGAAAATCGTAATTACATCGATGGTTCGAAACTTGTATTTCAAGTATTATAACTTATTCGAATTTTAGAATAAAACGCAAATCATATTCTCGGCTGAGACTTGTTGTACATCGACCCAATCACAGATATGCCCCGTTCGAAGAAATCGAGAGAGTATAGGCTGAATTTTCAGTGGCAATCGTCGAAGGCATTTTGATGCTGCTTTATTACTCTTTCAAGCTCCAAATTGGGGTGGTCGATGCTATTTAGTTCGCTGCTTCCATCATTTCGTAGTTCGCGATTGGCGATGGGGGAGATCAAAACTTTATAATTCCACGTATTGGTACAGAGACACTTAGGGCTTCCTTTCATATCAGTATCTCTAACTTTTGGAACTCCTAGTTACTGAATATTAGGCATGATCTGACTGTTGTCAGCCCCTTTGCGAGTATCTAACACATCGTTCGCCGTGCATGACGAGACTCTCGTCTCGTACGTATTGATTAAGTATTAGGGATATTTTCTAATGCTTACGATTCTAATCAATGGATGTCGACGAATGTACGATGTTTTCTGACATGCCATGAAACAAATTTGATTTTCTTTAAAATCCTACATCTCCTTCGCAGCTATACACATTTTCTTAAATATAATTGTCAGTATAGTCTAAGTATATTTGGTACTAAAGACCACCACAAGCTAAAAGACGTATTCTGGACAATTTCTTATTGTAAAATGTATTATATATCCTTAAGACGACCACATTATTTATCTGAGTACTATAAAACATTAGGAATTAAGATTTCTTGAAATGACAGACATGGGATGTAGGTTCTGCATTTACATCAGGTCATCCTATTTAGGATTTAATTTTTAACGAGTGCAAATTTTTGGCGTTGTTAGTTGGTCCAAAACGATTCTAAGATGGCGTTGATGAGTTTCTAATTAATTTTTGCTAAAATAGCCTTGACTGGAGACTGCAAATATCCGATTTGTACATGGTAAAAATTTCCTTTCGGTTGTTCTTCAGATCTTAACATTTTACATATATTTTTGATTCAAATTAATCCCAAGATGCAAAGAATGAAATCCGACGTTTTTCTCATGTTTATGTTCATAATAAGCGCCGAAAGCGTTATTAATTGTTACTACCCATTGTTGACAAAATTGACTTTATTCATTGGGTTTGTAATTGTAGCGATTTCGTTACTTGCGGTAAGAAATATATTACACGCGTAAGAAAACATTAGCCGATGTGATTTTTCATCTTTATCTACATCTCAAGGTCTATGAATAAAAATGTAGATATTCGACGACTTCGTGGATGAGCATTATTGTCACCATCGATGCGATATCACTATGCAAACATTTCGTGACAAACACTGCGAATAAATACAAGATAACACAAAATTAATAATGAACTCATTATGTATTAGGAATGTTCGAAAAGATAAATTTCTCTCACGTATGCGATAAGCAGAAAACACAATTAGTTGAGCTTTCAATTTACTGGTGAGCAGCTCCCATAGAAAAAATTACTTCATTTGGAAAATGGTTACTAACTAAATGTATTTTACAATTAGAGTTAATTGATTGATTTAGTTCAAAACGATTACGCGCCAAATCATCGTCATATAGTAGTTCCTTCAACTAATTTATTTTTTTGCTTTACCAACAATGAAAAGCAGGATATTCAATTGACAAATAATTAGTTGGTCAAGCCAAGTTTTCTTTTCATACAGTATATTTGACAAATCAGCGATTCGTCCATAATGTGCGATGTTCTGCCCATTCAGAAAAAAAAGAAGAAGTTAAATGGGTTCCGTAAACTTTCACAGGGCATTTTCGGAGTAATTTTAAAAGTACTGCCGAAGGTTGCGCAATTCATCGGCGTCTTCGCCGCCACTGGAGCGCAGCATCGAATCACGCTTTATCTCGTCGGAGTTCTGTACCTTCATGCGACGAAGTGGATTTTCCTTTTAGTAAAATTTGACCAGGAAAGAATCCCGTCGACGCTGCGTCTTGCGTGGAATTCGTTCCGTAAGACTTAATTTTCCGTCTGCCGGGCAGAGGAAGCGGAAGACGCAATGCCAGTGGATATCGGACGTTTTCGGCGTCCGATACGAAATATCCCCCGGAGGCGGTTCGGGAGTAACGTATATGAACTTTTCATCTGCACAGGAAGAGAGATTAGTAGGGAAGTGAAGAAAAAAAGTTCACGGAGGGAAGAGATTGAACGAAATAAAAGGGATTCGAAGCGATCTTTAGAGGGAATCGAATTTTACTGCAAGGAATTGGCGGTGATTTAAATTGGCTGGCCTCTCGACTCCCGACCTGCCGTTTAACCCATTTAATACCACGTCGGCGTTGTCTCGAGTGTCTTCGCATGCCCATTCGTCTTCGACTATTTCAACGCAGTTTTTCGCCTCGCGGTTTTTTTTTCCTCTCAAGACTTTAGCTGGCTCCACTTTAAAAATAGGAGGTCCTCATGCTCGGAGCCCGGTCTGTCAAAAACACGGTCTACAGCTCTGAATACCTCGCGGTTCAATTCGCCTTTAATGAACCGAAGAATAAATTGTCTGATGCCATTTTTAGGGAACTTCACCCTCTATACCGGAGATTATACGAGTTGAGTGGCTGGATAATCAACTTAAATATCCCAACAAAACTTGGAGAAAAATTGTCTGGATACAATAATAAACGATTATGACGAAATTAAAAGTCAATAATTTTTGGAAAATCTTCTTGTAACTTTATATCTATTGGAAAAATATTCAACAATTTTATCATTTACGATTTCAAAACTGGATAATGACGTTATCGATACGACCAGTTAAGATGATCTTTCAAGATCACTCGCATGTAATCGAAGCGAGGTCGCGTCAATCTGCTATCCCAAAAAGAGATAAAACCACGTAATTATAACATCGCGGAAATTGGCTTTTGCTAACCGCATGGTGGGCCCCACAGGCAGTATTAGGGGATTGAAATTATCGGCTATCAGCCATTCTAGCTCCCTTAGAAACAGACTTCTTCTCTCGCTAATTGAAAGTTTGGTGCATAAGTGTAAGGGTCGATTCCCTACCGAAACCGTCCATCGCCTGGTGATTCAGATCCTCGATTTTTCTCGCTCTCGCAATTAGAATGCACGACTCGTTTGTTGAGACTTGAAAGGTTTACAGCTCCAGGATCTTCACAAAAAAAATCTTCGACGCGATTCGTGAGAAAAAATTGTGGATACTATACTGCTTTCAATTTGTATACATCAATTCGCGTTAAACGTGATGAAAATGATGTACGTGCTCTATATGAAAACTTACTTATTTTATGCGAAATCAGAAACGAGTTTTAGTATGATACCTACGGGGACCGTAGATTAAAGGCTTACATAAATTTCATTTCGTTTCTTTTGTACTCGAAATACAGAAAGTGCGGGACCCCAAGTCACCCCAGAAATGTCATTACTATTAATTAATAGTTATAATTAAATGCGATACAAATCAGATAAGCGAATTGAAGAATGTAAATGTTCATTTACTCAATGAGAGAGCGCCGACTGAGAAGTGCAATGCGAAATAAATCATAAAACGAATCTCAGGGTTAATTTAAATTTCAAGTAAAATCTTCAACTTCACGTCGCTTCCGTCTTTCGCGTCTGAATTTAAATACTAATTAAACTAATTGATCCTTTGCAGTTGGATCTTAAAGTCACTAAGAAATTATGTTGGGTTAGGATTAATTAGTATTCGAAATAAGACGCCAAAAATATCGACGAGTTGATGGGTCCTGGATAACGAGACTTTCTGAGTATAATAATTATGAAATGTCTAAGATTTTGATGTTTGAACTGATTCGCGCCATTCTCGCATGAATCGTTTTTAAAAGTATCAAAAGAATATGTCGAGTGTGATAGGTGAATATCACTCGAATGAATGAAGTTAGCAGTAAACTTCAAAGTAGATATAAGAATTAAATATTAAGATGTAATGAAAAAGGGAACTCGGTGTATTCAGAGATAATTTAGCTTATAATGTTGTTTTTTAACATTCACTTAGTTTTATATGATTGTATTGTGGGAGCGTACCTGAATTTATTATTATTTTTATTATTATTATTGCATATTACTATTTGCTTATTTATTTATTTACCTACAAATGCAAACATTTTTATAAGCGTGCAACATTGTATGAAAATAATTATTAATCCAAACCATTGCGTTTTTACATATTCACTAATTCTTAATTTGCATAGTATTTAATGCAATTAATCGAATTCTAGTATCTTACAAAGGATTGGAGGATTTGTAATCGGTGATTCAAAACTCCACAGGGTGCCGTGGTTTTTACACGCACGCGCTGCAATTTATTGAAAATATATTTCGCATGACTGAATTCACTGCACCGATAGGGGATATGTCATTTTGAGTCTGACATACAAATCTGAATTCCGATTCGATTTCAGTATATATGTGTTCAATAACATTTATATAGGATTCCAATATTTCATCGATGGTTTTCTAATAGTTTTAAAAGGAAGAAACTTTCGATACCTTTTTTTTATTATTTTATACTTTCCATGCTAGACCACACCCATACGATTTGCACAGTAATTGTTTCAAAGAGTGTCTTTTTTATTTTCTATAAAAAAGTGTTTTTCGTATAGCCCCTCGCGTTAATGTCAATTATTCGACTTTTTAATGCAAACATGCGCGAACCGCCACGCTCGATTCTTAGAAAACTTGCGGGATGCTTTTTCTCGCAGTCCCTGGTTTGAAAACAAATCTGCAAAGCGTTTAAGCCCGTGGTTCGTAACTAGAAGCGGAGAAACATACACATAGATTCAAACATGAAACCCTTCTTTGCTTTTTCCGTGGTTACGTTTTAAAGCATTTTAAAGGTAAAAGTCTCAAATATCACGACCCTGACAGTCGTGCTATCACCGGCGAACCCCGCCTTTCATATATGACATGTCGGCGACAACGTGAAGAAAAAGAATGGATTGGAAGTGGAAATCCGCTATTCTTGGATATATTTACAAGATGGATTCAAAGCATATTGCGATTTACGTGTTTTTATATGATTTTAGAAATGTACAAAATAATATTATAAATTAATTGGATACGTTTAATTGTTTCTATCTACACAAAACAGATGAATAATATTTCAAGAGTGAATAATGTTTCTTGGAAAAATTTGAAGCAACAAAGTACCGTGTAACAATTTGGTCGGATTGCTAGTTTAATTATGGCTTATAGTTTTTTAGCGATTTGATATAAATATAAAAATAGTATATAAATATATAGTAGCCTGAGGGGCAACATATAAATCAATGGCAAGCCAAATGTTCGAGGGTGGCACGCCATCGTAATATATTTAAATAGACCGCAAAGGCCAACAACAAAAAATTTGCTATAATTGCATTAGCAGTTGGATCAAAGTATGGTAGTGGGCCGTTTTGTTGAAAATTATGGGAAGAATCACACCTTGAAATATTATTCACCAGTTGTTGGATACCTCGTATATACCATTCCGGAACACCAGGTAAGTAAAATAAGTACAGATATATATAATAACTTTTATTCAAATTGTTACCAAACGGTATACAGATATCTCTTAAATTAAATAAATACTTAATTAACACTCGTCTTATTATTAAATTATTTTCATCTACTGGACCACCCTTAAGTAAGGGTTGAAAGTTATATATAACTGTTTTTTTTTTACGTTTATTTTAAAAATACTAATTTATTAATTTATAAGTGGTTGGATACAAGCAAAAAGCACCTTGGAACTAATTGAAAAGATTTATGTTTTTGCAGATTTTCAACCTTTATGTAATTTCAAATATCTGCGTACTTTGTCGAAATTTAGAAGTTAGGTTGCATACTTTAACGGAAATGGTAATATGAATCCAAGTCATATGATCTGGCATAAACTTCTTTGGAAAGAAAGAAACCGTCGTAATGTAAATGTACACAAATTATTGTAGCTTCTGATGAAATAAATCGCATCGTTCGCATATAAATGTGGATTTATTGTATATAAAAACGGCAAAGAACGGCAAAACTTTTATTTATTATCGCTTGCAATAAATACTAATTATTAAAATACATATAGAAATTTGTCATGTATATTCATTTTCTTAATAATAATGAAAGTTTATTTGTAAAAACGGTAACCATACTGAAGGATGAAAAGGGAAGAATAATATTCATTCTCTTCTTCATAATTGGCTTGGCGGCGATCGATTATGATTAGCATAATCGAAAAGCTGCATTGTAAGAAAGTGTACCCAATAAAATCATGAACGTTAGTTTTCCACGAAGGGAACGCACATTGCATGCAGCAATGTTCGTGACTGGTGGTGTACGAGAACCATCGATTGCGTAAAATGGAATTAAAGCTCATTCGCGAGGAACCCACTTGCTGCCAATTACTGGCGACTGACGCAAACGCTGCAGGCGAGCGATGACGTTGTTGCACATTCTGATACGTATAGGTCGCGCCACGTCGACGAGTGTCGACGACGCGAGTAATTTAACGATACTGCGACATTATCAGTACATCTAAAACCATCCAAAATAATTAAATAATTAACTTGGTGCTGATGATTGTTAATGACTGAACTTTATTCTAAAAGTATCTTAAATTTGAATCTAGAAAATGGACGTCAAACAGTAAGGCAACAATACGCGTCGCCAACCACGATTTTTCATCCATAAAAAAGAATCAAAAAACAGGGATCTTCATAGGAAATGAAGATTAACAAATATAATATGTACCAAATGATAGGTCAGAGCTTCGATGTGAAATCAAACAATACGCATTTGTTCATCAGCCGATAACCAAACCAGACCTTTGCAACAATTGCAAGGATGATTAATAAGTACGGATTTAAACTATGTGTTAAGCATTGAAAGTAAAATATAGGATTGAGAATCATAAAAAAGTGTAAATCCCAAGTCGCGAGAAACATTTCAGTGTAATTCTCAGCTATATTCCTTGTTTTCAAATCTTACCGTAATTAATTAGTCGCACTGCGCTTAATTTTCATCATTAATTGTCATCCACAACCTTGAAATAACCTTTTAACTCCATAAATTGAAATAACCTTTTAACGCATTATGAAATCTCTTGATTCTCGGACATTACATAAATTACAAAAAGTTGAATAATTGACAAATCACCTATTGTGCTGAATGATTTCTTTTACGGCATTTATGTTGAAGGAAACGCAGCAACATATACAAACATACACAGACGAATTATATAAGACTTCTTATTGTTTATTTTCGAAGGATGCCCATTACTTTCAGTGCTCTTAAGGGGCCTTGAGCGATGCGACTCGAGTACGCGGAAGTGAAGTGAGCGGCAGGGTAGGAAGCGAGGCAACTTTGCCCCGTGTTATCGTAATTTTCAGACATTTTTAATGAAATTTTCCTTCGGAAATGGATTCTTTACCTCGAGGAGTACCGGGTGAAGGTAATCTGATAAGGATTCGTCGTCTAGAAATATACGAAATAATTAACTGAAATTTCGTGAATTCTCCGCGCCCGCATGGGAATGCTGCACCACGTTGGCGGGATTCGCATCCTGTAAATCGAAATTTCAACTGATTACGAATCCTTACTCCACTTAACCTCAAACGGCAGTCTTTAAGATAAGGAGTCAATTTCTGTGAAGAAATTTCACTTAAAAATACTGAAAAAATACTTGGCAAAGTTTTGTGGCTTTTTTCTATCAGTAGCTTTGATTTCGAATGCTTAGCAGCAGTGCTCGGACTATAGAGGATTCAAAGCACATCCTGTTAATATAGAGTCTTTTACTAACTCAATAAGTGAAGTCGATACGAGTTTTTTTGAGATACGAATAAACAATGCCAACGGGGTTTTTTCGTCATTTTAAGAGCGGTCGGTAAAATGAATCTCGCTCATAAATAAGTGAAGAATCACTATTATTACTGAAACGTTTGCTCTTAAAAAAAAAAAAGTAGCTGAATTTTCATTCTAAGGAATTAAAAGAAGAACATTTTAACTTGATCTGTGAAGGGATGATGTAATATATTAATACAAAATTTAGTTACACAGGGTGTTCAAAAAGTATCCGACCCCCCCCCCCCCTCCCCCTTTATCACAGAAAAAATTTTCATCAGAGAAAAACATGACTAAGCCAAAGTTGTACGATTTTGCGCGAGCAATCTGATAGTGACCTTGGATTTCACGTTGACCATGAAGGTTATTTCAAGGTCAAGTCAACTTTTTCAAATATAAACCCCAAATTTTTATCACGGATCCGAAAAAGCGGAATATTTTACGTCCAAATATGATCTTGACTATGGCCTTGAAGCTCTTCCACTTCTGTAAAATTTTCCGCTCTTTTGGAATCCGCGATTAGCCATTTTTTTCTCTGATGAGTACTTTCTGAGAGAGAGGGGGTCGGATACGTTTTGAACACCCTGTACAGTTGGTGATTATAGGAAAAGATAGCGTATAAAATTAAATTCCATAATCGTCTTAGTAGATGCCTCAAACAAAAAAAAAAAACAAAAAAAAGAAAATCGAAAGGCTGAAAAACTGCGACAAATTCTGCCTTACACCAAGTATTACACAGGTACTTAAGAAATTATTGAAGAATTACTTAAGAAAAAGCGTTACAATTTCTTGTAGTATGTTATTAAAATGACTAACAAGATATAATGATTGCGCATTTGTAGAATAATACCATGCACTTTCACAGAATTACATGCTTTAACTTAAAACAAAAAAAAAACAAAAAACAATAAATAATAATAATAATAATAATAAATAAATAAATATCTGTCATCCATATTTTTAAAATTTTATCTGCTCCGTAAGTCGTTATATATATTAGAATAATTTCTGAAGCCGGAAGTCAATTTGGCTAAAACACGTCATAAAATTCTTGATATTTAAAAAGTTTAGTCATATATTTACATTTGAATAATAGTACTCTTGTAAAATATTCACTTGTGTATAATAAAAATAAAATCATTATTTTAATGTGTAGGAAACAAATCGTATGATTGCATGCTTAACAAAACATAAAATAACTATATATTCTCATGATTAAATCATGAATAGAAGTACGAAGTTCAGTTTAGTCTAAATATCCCATAATGCGACAATAAAAAAGTCATACTTTTATTAACAGCAAGAAACAGTTCGAATTAATTTTCTTATGTATCTGTATAAAATGAAATCAATATATATCCGAAATTCCAAACTGCGTTCTCTTTCCTCTCTTCTTGTATTATATTCGTATCACTAATATTTTTGTGAATTAATGCAGAAATTTTTTTAGTAAAAGAATGGAAAAACGTATTTAAATCGAGATTCATTCTATTAAAGTAGGTATGTCACTCTTATTAAAGCTGGCCGTTTTCGCTTTAAGCAAGGGCGAGTATTCACCCCAAGGAGGTAGACGGAGGTTTAGCGTTTCGTCAGAGTGAGAAGTGACACCATTGGAGTCAAATCCACTTTAAGGGATTAAGTGTACAATGAGGTACCCGGGTTTATGTGTGTTTATTTAGGATACGCCATAATATATATCTACTAAATTATTTACATAACTCTTCACAATTTAATCAAGCGTATAAATATTAAGATTAAATTTTCTACGCTCTTGTAATTTCTTTACACCCCCCGCCCCATCCCGCCATTCCTGGATGACTATCGCTTGCCTTTGTTCTCTATTGCTCTTAACATTTTACGTGCTTACGTGTATAAGCAAGATATACACTATTTATGATAAAAAATGTACGTTTCTACAATAGAAATTCTAAATTGCATATCATTTTTCTTCAATTTTAATGTCATTTTATGATGCTGTATATATGACAAGTATTAATTAATATTACAGATATTTACGACAGTATTACATGCAAAATAATAATACCATTTCATAGTAGCTATATAATAATACCATAACACAGTAGTATTTTAAAAATTACTAGTTCAATCATTATATATATAAGAGCTTAGTATTAGTGACAGTATCATCCATGCCGAAATTAATATGGGGACGAATTCGCTTTTAACTACATTACAACTCACTGTCTGCAGCACGGCTTGGATGCGCAAATATATATATATATATATACCCACACAAACGTGATATTTGAATAGTTATACCTTATCTTGTTTTATTCCAATAAATACGTTGAAATTTATATATCCCAAACGAATTTAAAAATTCAGATTTTATTCAATTGATTCAAATTAAATATACGCTCATTTAAATTTAAATTCTTACATGTACGTCGAATTCAATCTACCCTGACGTTATCCAATAAACTATTCTGATGTGTACAAGAAATCAAGTTTATCCTTCAGTATATATTTGATAAATTACTGTTTTGAAATACAATGAAGTGTTTAAAATTACTTCTATATATTTGAATTTGGTATTGGTATATATGTAATTTTTTGATAATAAAATACGTTGAAATAATTTTTTTGTCAAGCAAGTAAAAATGTCTGAACTTACTTCTCCAGATTAAAGAAAAATGAAAACATGAATTCATATTTTAGGCGCCATCATTTATGAAAAACAATCATATATATAAAATAGTATTTTGTATAGATCTATATTAAATTATAATTAAATTTACAATTAAATTTTAATTGGGTTGCCTAATTACTCTTATTTCCATGAAAGGTAGCATATGTTATATATTAAGCATCGACATTACGTTGTATTGCTAATTATTGCATTTCATCAGGCTAATAATGGATCTGTCTTCGAAAACAATGCAGTTGGCGGAGGTGCTCGGAGAATCCGTCGCAATAACAAAACTGAGATGCCGGCAGGCGTACTGAACAATAAAATGGGGTTTTACACGCCAGTATTGCTGGAACGCAATGTTCCTGTGCTGATAAACGACCATACAAAAAGCAAAAACGAAGTATTCCATAAACTTCTTTTGTCCCGTCGCACTAAAGATGCAATTCAATTTGTGAAGCGCCCTTATCATGATTATTTAATGATTTGCATACTTTTGAAACTTTCATCTTTTCTTCTTCATTCTTTCATTGTATTAAAAAGGAATCGTTATTATTTTATATATCTTCGATGTATATTTAATCTATTTATAAAAAAGAACTTCGAACGTTTATGCTAATTAAATTCAAACTATGTTTATAAAAAGTAACTTCCCTTTTCGGACACTTTTGAGAATATAATTTTTCAGGAATAAGTTTTATGAAATTTGAGTCTAATTAACATATAGACACACCCATATATGTACTGGGTGTCCAAAAAGTATCGAAACACGTATGTATAAGTTTTTATATAAAATATTTTTTACCCAGGTTAAAGGGGTTCCAAAGTGAAACGAACGTTCGGGTTTTCCGATATTCCTTCTTTATCGGCTAAACGATAGATACAACTGAACGGGATCATATATATATATATATACATTCTATCACTTGTTCCACCCCACGGACCAGAACCACAAAATATGAAATGTGGGCCGATTTTATTTCCAAAAGTTACGGTTTTTTACTCCTCGAATCCGATCCAAATAAAGTCCGTTGTGCTTTGCATCCCCGTAGAATCACAGTTACAAAGGGCTTTCCCCGAAATATCTGCTTAAATGAGCGGTATTTATATATCGGTATTAAGCGATATCGCAGCAGCAATTCGCTCGAATTGGCCAACAGCGGAACTTGCAAAATTTAATAAAGAAATAATTTTTTCCGTTTTTCGAAAATCGGGCCGTGTAACTGTGAAAGCGTGCATTTCATATGATCGCAGGAAAAATTTCAGCTAAATCGGTTCATAAATGTAGGAGTTCTACTGGAAATGAGTTTCAACAAAAAGTGTCGGTAAAAGTTCTCCTTTAGAACCCCCTTAAGGTCATTTCCATACTAACTTATGGCGCTGGATCTAATGGTGACCCAGGATTTGACCTTGCCGAAGACCTTGAAGGGTATTTCAAGGTCATCTTTGTAACTTTAAACGAGAACGCCTTTTTTACATCCATCCTTTTTCAGACATTTGACCTTCATTTTTTACATCTCCAAGGTCGCAAAAACAATTTTTTCATAAGACAAGTTTGATGTAAAAATTTCCGCTCTTTCGATTGCCGATGTCAAAAATGGGTCTTTACATTAAAAAAAAAAAAAACGAAGGTGGCCTTGAAATAACCTTGAACCTTCAAAACCAAGATCACCATATTACACCAAGCGCCAAATGTAACTACGGAGATGATATTAACCTGGGTAAAAAATATTTTATATAATAATTTATACACGTGTTTCGATACATTTTATATATCATACATACAGGGGTCCCAAAAGTATGGACACAGCTGGGTAACTCAAAAAATAAGGACGCTAAAAAAACAATAAACACAAAAGTTTTTGGAAATCACAATGGTGATCTGACGGTGACCTGGAATTTGACCTTGTGCCTTACAAGGTCATTTGAATGTTAACATGATTTCTCTAAATATATATATATTGCAAATATTGCACTTGAAAATCAAAAGTTCCTCCTTTTTCGTCATCGGTGCATAATATACTAACACGATTTCCTTCGTAATAAAAATTATGTAAAAAAAAAAAATAAAAAATAAATTAAATATAATGTTAGGTATAATAATAATTCGACACTTCATCAAACAAACAAACATCGACTACATCAAAAGAAAATATAAGAACCGCGATACATTACGGTCTCTGGGGTACCCGTCTCAGATAACATTTTGATAGCAACATAAATTACTCGTCCCATTAAGAATAATACGTCTAAACAAAATATCATATGTTGCGTTAAAATTGTTATCCAAAGGTAAAAAATGGCCTTGAAATCTTTACGAAATTTTACCATACAAAGAAGCATCTTCCTTTAAATCAAATTTCAAGCCAAATCGCTCTTTCTAAAGAGAATCTTTTCCGTTTTCACCTTTTCACTAAGGGTGAGAATTAACTTCGCTCGAGTGAAAATCAACTGTAAGAAAATAAGTGTCGCTTCCAATTTTCGAGTAAACGCGTATATCTCGCAGTCGAATCAAATGATTCGAAATAATCGTCCAATCGCATAGACTGCTTTATTGTCCCGCACGCAGTGCTGCCAACGCGACATTTGTCACGTTTAAACATTTAGTTTTGTCAATGCCTTTGAAACGAGATAAATGGAATTTATGTATCGTGGCCGTCGAGAAGTAGGAATAATGGAGACATCGATGCTCGTTGCGCAAAATGTTGGTGTATTCCAAGCAAACACGCGACAAATAGCGACTAATGCTCGGCGCGAAAATAATTGCAAGCTA
The DNA here is from genome assembly GCA_030522945.1 of Trichopria nigra. Taxonomy (NCBI): domain Eukaryota; kingdom Metazoa; phylum Arthropoda; class Insecta; order Hymenoptera; family Diapriidae; genus Trichopria; species Trichopria nigra. The sequence continues at coordinate 924 of JAPYZR010001308.1, read as the reverse complement.
ATTCGGTTTCACTGGTACGGAGAGGGATGCTGTGTAGGAGAGGGACAGGGTAGGGCCGTCGTATATGCGTATACCTTAGTTAATGGAATTAGCAAGGCACTCGAGCATCTCGGAGGGTGCTGTAATAGAAACTCACCCCACCCCGATTCGTCCGTTTTCTTTTGCCCGGTTTTCCTCTTCGACTTCACCCTCGTTTCCCTCCTTTCGACTTATTAGCGCAGAATAAACGCGCACCGTTTGCACCGATTATTTCCTCGAAATCTTGCACACACTGACTCTCTGTCCTTCTCGCGCGCACTCTAGAATTTATGGGATCATATATCAATTCAGCCCTAACAAAAAGACGTCGCATTCAGACGGAGCACGCTTATTTTTCATGTTACGTGTGTTTTCTGGGGGATTCTGAACATTTTTGTTAAGTTTTAACCTTCGGGTCATGCGGGCCGTTGAAATTTTTCACCCGAACACGTCTCGGTTGGAGGGCTTGCAAACATTTGCGAAGCATGCCCATTGTAGGCTGTATTTTTAAGTTTCAGCTTGCGGACGTTCAAATCTTAAGTTACCGCTATATAGACATCTTGCTATACGTGTATATGAAATATCTTATATATTAAACTACATTTTATACATCTATTCATTTGTAATAAACATGCGCCACGTAATGCAATTAATGCCACGAACTGAGAGTTTTACCACAATAATCTGCTGCTTTCACTCGACTAAATTATCAATGTACTTGAAAATTATGATTAGTAAACTATAAGTTAAGGTAGTTCTCGACAGACTCCAGCGTCAACTGAGCTTCCCAACAATTTTTTTCGTCAGTTTTGTCCAATGAATGTAAATCATATTTATTAAATTGATTTACGAAATTTAGATATAATTTTAGTTGACATCGTTCTAGAAATAACCCCATTTTTAATT
>JAPYZR010001307.1:0-41876 GCA_030522945.1 Trichopria nigra | reverse complement strand
ATTTAATAAATATGATTTACATTCATTGGACAAAATTGACGAAAAAAATGTTTGGGAAGCTCAGTTGACGCTGGAGTCTGTCGAGAACTACCTTAAATTTTGAATTAAATTGTATGATCCAACACGTTATAAATACAAGTTAGAATATATCGATGGGGTATAATTTCAGCTTTGTTTTTCCTTTTCATTAATGTTATATTCGCTTACATTGTTAAAAATTAACTCGCTATTTGTCGTCTGCCGGTATTGTTAAATTAAAATACCTTTTTTCGATGAGCTATATGTATTCTAATTATTTAGTTGTAGAAAAAAACGATTATCACTTAGTAATAAAAAAACGTCTTGTTATTCCAAACGAATATTGTACAACCGTTTTTCAGGAATACTTACTTAGTAATCTGGATATGGATAATTTATCATATTTAACATTGTAAATATTTGTATTATTAAATTTTAGAATGAAATAGAAATAATAGACTAAGAAACTAGTGATCTAATTTTTAAAAAATAGTTTATACAAACTCTCTTTTTCTGAAACTATTTATTTTCTATTTTATTCACAATATACACAATATAGACAGAGGTAACGTAACATATTTCACGTGTTTTGTTTGACCACAGTTCTCATAACACATCCTAAAAAGTGATTTACTAAAAGCACTACATGTAATGATCAAACAATCTGTTGAATCGAGTGGTTTCTCGTATTAAACACGAACCATTTGTCGTGAAGTCATTTCGCTCGATAAAGCACTCGAAGGACATTTCCTTCGCCATTGCTCATTGCCATCTACGTCAAGCTCAAACAAAGGTAAAGAAATGATAAAGACTGATACGAATTGGACCGGATCGCGTTTCGAAGTAGAGACGCTACACAGTCGAGTAATGGATACCTTATATCTTCGAGATTTGATTCAACGAGCCTCTGCATTATGTTCCTCGCTAGATGCGATTTTCGGTTTCGTGATGTAATGGTGTAAATTTAATTGAAAAGGATACAATTCTAGTGCTCTCTAACTGTTTGCGGTCTGTAAGCATTATTTGATACGCGTTAATGCTGACGTAACACAATTGCTACAATGATGGGTATCTATATTTGAAATTTGAAACTCGTGTACATTAAAATTACAATTATAATTAACATTAAAATTATATCTAAACATTTGAATTTGCAGCATATGTAAAATTAATTTAAATGGTATTTTAGTCGACAAAATGAATCCTTTACAGAAAGTTTTAAAAACTTTCAACCGTTTTTTTAATCAATTTCATTGTATTAAAATTATAATTTGTCAACGCATCGATAAGCGATAAGCCGTTGAATCATAAATCCATTTTGTTCCTTTAAATATTTTGATCACTTATACGTTATTATAGACTGAAAGTTGAGCTCATTAAATTAACCTGAATTTGAAGTGAAATCTTTCATCTATCCGGATTTCTTTGGTTTTAATTCTAAAGATATGTTTTGCTCATTCATATATTTTAAAATCTAATCATAATAAGCTATAATAGAAATTAATCTTTATTTATTTTTAAAAATGTGAATTTTGTTAGAGTCAGTTCCGTTAATTGCCTATTGTTCGGTTATTACCATACTCAGGCACTGATTTAAAAGACTTTTTGTATTCATTGTATTCATGGGTATCTAGTTATTGTGATATTTAGTGGAAAAAGAATGCTACATTATTTTACATAAATCCGTAAATTTTATATTTTACCTTGACCTTCGCAAGCCACATACTATTCATCACAGAAAACATTTCTTAGCCAATTCTTAGACAATTCAGATATTTACCATGTTGAAGGCATAGGAGAAATGGATAGTGTAAGAAAAAAATGGATAGATTTCTACTAGGGCTATAATGCATCATTGCAGATGTATATTTGTTTTGCAATTGATCAATCACAATTATTTGCAATTCACAATTACTTCAACATGGGTTTCTTATACATTTTGTACATTGTCATGCAACACAAACATAATATTCTTGCCCATTACGAACTAGATACATATATCATAAACTGACAAAACTATATCTCACAAAAACAGATTATGTAATCTGCTTCTGATAGCAAAAAATAAATATATCAAATATCTATTAAATAAAAATTTATATAAGGTTCAAACAAGATCGAATACATCACAAATTTATTCAGTCAATTTACTTACTAATTTTTGTTTATTATTTATATCGACATATTTAAAAGCTTAAGAAAGATTTAAGCTTATTCTTGTTTTATAATCAATCGCTAAATACATTTTATTCATACTTCAATAATTATTGAGCCTTTTTTAATTCCACATACTTGTGCAATGTATATTTACTCGGATTTAACGAAAAACTTAATATTAATACTTTTTAATATTCAACTAAGCTTGTCTTTTAGCTTTTATCTCAAGTGAAACTTCATTTTACGTAATACGAGCAGCTGAGCTACGAAACAAACTTTCTTGGCAAGGACTCTTATTCCTGGGCCTCGTGTGTTCCTATGTTGTTACCAACTACGGGTATGTGTATTTTAGCAAATGGAAATGTAAAGTGTTTCGAAACAAGATCACTTTCAATGCACATTCTAATTTCAGTCCGTAAACCGTATTGACACAATAGATGGTATTTAATACAAACTGGAGGCACGGCCAAGAAATTCGTCAATTTATGTTAAGCTGTTGAGTTCCGCAAAGTTAAAAAAGTATTATTCGGAAATTTAAGTATATTATTTGTAAAATAAAACCACCACATATTATATATACCCTAGTATAAAAAATAAGGTCAGGACATTTTTTCTGGACTACATTACTTTTAACATATAGGCCAGAAAATGTTAGGCAAAACTTGTGTCATTTTCTACTACGATATATATGTACATATATATACATATATAACAAAAATAAAAAATTCTATGCAAGCTGGAATTATTTCAAGTGAATAATCTTTTATTCGTCGCTCGAAAGCGTCGTCCAAACGTGCATTTAATTAACGCTCGCCAACCATCAGAGACCGTACGGAATCCAACTTGAAATAATTTATAAGAATTTATTCTGGGAACAAAACATGAAGTTAGGAATAATATATTGTGAATGAATTCTATACTTGACGAATTAAGAACGAAATGAGACCCAAGTGAATAGCATTAAATATTCTTTCGCTTTCATACATTGTGAATTCATATCAGATAAGCGAAATAAAAGGGGATTGAAATTGACTTTTACGTTCGAGATATGATCTTATACTTAATGATATCATATATATTCAAAAACAATTATTCCTGGAATTTAAAAGCTTTACAAGAAGGAAAGTTTAAAATAGGTACGACTTAAATTAAGATAATGTAGGCAAGGAGTAAATCTATGGTTTCTTTTACCTGGACTTCTATTAAGTCTGACTTGAATTTGTACCCTATATTCAGACCACATTACTAGGTCGATATTTGGAAATAATAGCTGAAAGTAAAACTGTTTTTATTTCACTTTGAAAAAAATCCTATTAAATATAAGGGAAGATTGACAGTGGTTTGAGATATAGGTTAATCTGCAATATCAACCCATTAACATTCAAATACGTTTCATGCATGATTTATTGTATAATTGGATTCGTGTTTTAACAGAAAAAAGTTTCTCAAAATAATTACGAAGAATTAATAATTTGACATTGACAAAATCGTCATTATATACATTTCATAATTTTATCCACGAATATTTTTCTACGAATTTGGCATAATTGTAATTCTAATTGATAATTAGCATGCTAAGATAATTAACTGCATAAATAATTCGTGTAATTTTTCATTTTAAAATGATGAGAATAATATACACGTTCACTATTATATTTCCAAAGTAAATTTAAAAGTTATGAACTTTTAATGAACACGATGAACCGTAAGTTTACAGTTATAAAGTATCAGAGTAATATAGTAAAGAAGATAATTGTGAATGGACTTAATATAGTACATAATATACAGTTATTAGACTAGTTTCCTAGAAAATTAGACATAGAAGTAGTTTAAGAGTCGAGATGTGTGAAGAACGTGAATAAACGAGGAGGAATGAATGGTTAAGTATTTGACAAAAAGTAATCAATATGGAAAATAATGGATGGATGAGACTCAAAAATCATAGAAGTAAAAAGAATGGAAAAGAAATACGGAGAAGTGAAAGATAGAGATCAGAAGGCCGACACACAACGCAAGTTTCGCGGTTCGTACGTATAAAGTCAGCGAGCCGTTTACTCGCATTTCGGCGCTCGCTTCTTCTCTTGCAGTTAATTAAGAAAAATGGCTTTCGTGGCTTGGCGGCGTAGGAATTTAATTAAATCAACGCGGAGCGATAAATTAAAAGGCCTCCGGCATTTCTTAGCTCTATGTCTTTTACGGCCTTACCAAAAACTCTTCGCGATGTTTAAGGTACCATTACTTGAAACAGCGTTCGGTGATGGGAAGAAAACAACGTTTTCTTTTTTTACTACATTGCTCGTATTTCGTAACCTAGAAAAACAGTAACAGATTTGATTTGAATCCCGCTCAGGATACTTGTGGGAAAATGAGATTTGGAGTTATTCTTCAGTGGTAGATAAATGGCACCATGTCTGCTAACGCATCGAAAGGGATCCATTTACTTCTCAACTAATATTTTTATTAGTTACTATTATCCACGTATTTGTATATTTTCAACTTTTAAATTTCTTCTATAAATTCAATAATCACCAAAAGCAAGTCCTCCCATGTCTATAACCGATCGGATTCCTGCATCCACCTCTGTACATGAAGTTGCGTAGAAAATTCGCAGAATGCCTATGTCGTGTGCAACCGGTCAATTTCCACTACAACGTTATTGGTTACCACTTCATAGTAATGTCAGTCACATAGAGGTTTAGTCGTGGTTGAGCTCACACAGATTCAGAAAGCGTGAATAACCATTTCTTTTATTATTACAAACTATTAGTATATAAGTGCCATAACAACATGTTGTAATTTAAACACTACTTATTAATTATTATATAATTGTCAAATTAGAAGATATTTTCATAATAGAAGATATAAATAAGGTTAAATTAAAATGGACGTCAGAGCCATAAAATACATGTTATTGACAGGCTATTCCAATATATAAATATTATTCCTGATAATATTATTCATATTTATACCCGATATCTCGAAAACTATTTCTTAAATGCATTTTTTTTATTGATCTTTTTTTTTTATTTATCTAACTAATTTATTAACTGTACGTTAATATATACAAAATTCCTCAGAGTTAATTCATTTGCCGATTTTCATGAGAGATTTACTGTTTTTACTATCAGCCGACACGAAACATCTAGGTTATCCTAGTAATATATTCGGAAGTAACGAAATGAAAAGATAATCTTAAGATGCTCGATAAAATTAGAAAAGGGCTCACACTGAAAGAACAAGGTAGCTTTAACGGACAAACATTTTTCATGATAAATGAGCGATCTATTTAATTATAGTACCAAAAAATAATTTTGTTTATTTTTTTTATAAGTGCATAGTATTAAATTGTATAGTATCTAGAAATATACTAATAATATTATATTAAAAAACTCTATATTTTTTGTCATAAAATATTTTGAATTGTATTAATAATAAAACGTGACGTTTACATTAGTGCTATAATGCGAGGTGATGTGAACGTGTACAATGTACCAATAAACTAAAATTTCTAACAGAAATAAACTATTATTTAAAAGAATTAGATGCAGAGTCATAATTAACAATGAGAATAAATTTTTGTTTTATAATATGATGAGTGTAGAACTCTAATGTCTATTATTTAATTATTTAATGGCTTGTGTTTTATACATTCTATAATAATTCTTTAAATAATTCAGTCTAATCTATATAAATTAAATATATATATGTAATTGATATAGTTATACTATAGAATTATTTTCCCTGATGCAAGGCAAGCAAGTATTGAATCAATAATTCAGACGGTTTTCAATTTTTTGTACCATTTTAATTGTTTTAAAAAAGTTACTCGGTCGGTTATAAAAAAAAAATCCAACCTCACATTAGCTTTGTTCGTTTTTTTCAATATAGATATATGTATACGAATTACATTGGCAACCTAACTTAACCTTTGATTTAGAGGGATTTGAAGCGACTCCGAGTCGCTCCCATGATCCAAAACGAACAATGCTATTAATCGCAATCTATATAGCTATATTTTCTGAACACTGCGAGCGCTTTTCTGGATTTCGCGCTTTGGGGTGAAAGTTAGGGGCGCAAATAATTGAGCTTCGATCCCACTTCCCTCGTGTGTCAAACTTCACACTCGTGAATATCGATATAATTGCGCCTTTGTTATTATTCATAATATTAGATTGGACGGAAAACGTTAGTGTACGTACGTATATTATTACGAAAACCCTAAAACGAATTAATAGAATAACTTCTGTAATCTATTTTCGAAAACGCCCACGTCAAATAAACTGATTAGATTTTGGTGCACATATACGCTGTAAAACATTTTAAAAACGCTCTTTTAAACAAATTTTGGAGCTTCTATACATTTTCGATTTAATACTCTGCAAGTTATCTCGTGAACAAAACTACTTATATACATATAGATGATAGAATTGTTTCAAAAACAAAATGGTGTCCCATAAACCGAAAAACCCGTAGATTTTCCGCCATTTTACAATTATCTCACGGTGAAAAGTCTAATCTATGCATGATTTTTTTGTTTGTTGAATCGATGATATGAATGCCACATTTCCGAATATCAGTTACTCATTAAATAGCCCTCAAATGGAATTTATACCGAGTAATTGCATAATGGTATATTGTGATCAGATTGTATCTGAATACGTACATTACAATCTCCCTATTGCCGGAAGGAAATGATATTGACGTATCTGTTGCAATAGTGCGTTCTCGTGCAGAGATTACTCAAAATATGCTTAGAGGAGTTGCTCAGTACTGTAATAATGAATATCGATCGTAATGTACTCCGTCAAATTTGAAATATACATTCGCTATTATGCATTATACATGATATATTGTTTATATTTGAATAAGGAGTCTGAAATCGAGGTAAATAATAAATAATCATATAAAATAATCATTTTTAATGTTGACTGCACAAAATAACTCCTGATACTAAGAAGATTTCATATATAATAATGTCCCTAGTAGAAATTTTAGCGTGAACATATATATAGGGCCCCGGCCAGAGCCCTTACTCAAGTGGGACTCTGTTAATCAAATTCTACCCAGGGGTAAAGAATTTATTATTTATAATAATAACATTATAATATTTATATTAAAAAATATTATACTATAAATACAATTTCAAAGGATACTCTATCTAATAAAAATGTATATATGATACAGAAAATATATATGTTTAGTAATAACATATGATGAAAAAAATATGTTAAATGTACATTTAGATTTTTACTTCGTCGGCGGTCGATTGACCGACTTATATACACATTGGCGATTTTAAGACATAATCATTTTAAGTATTTATTTTTACAGTGAATGTTTGGATAGTACTCTATATTTTCCGAGTTCCTTGAGTATAACAGTTTTATGTCAATGAATCTTTGTCGATGTTTATAAACACCCACGAACATATCTTCCTCCTCTACTCTCATTTCTATCTGTGCGATTCATCATATTCGGATTTCAGAAGTACGACTGTATATTATAATAGTAAAACAAAATGAATCGTGTGTATATCCACAATGAAGCGTTTTTATTTTCATAAAATATTGAAGCTCGTAACGGGGTTTCGTGTTCAGTAGAACATATCAATATTTAATAAAGCGAAGAAGGAAACGGGACGATTCCAACTGCGACATTTCACCTCGACGAATTCCATACTGATATCAGATAGGAGGTTCTTAAATGAATATCTTCTATAGTAATTACTTTATTAAAAGTATCAACACTGTTTGTCTAATTAATTCGATCACTCTCAAAATACTTTACATGAATAAAGTTACGAATGCAAAATGAAAAGAAAAAAACCGCGTCGGCTCTGCAGATTTGGTAGATCAATCGCCTGGAATATGCAAAGCAGTCGAGAAATACGAAGTCCTCTACATCTCAGCTCATCATCATCCATTGTCTTCTTCTTTCTGTCCCTCGTGCGCCTTTTCAATACTTACCTGCTCTTTTTCCTCCGAAAGGTTAAATATTCTCTCGTGGCAATATCCACGACATACACGTTGACACAGTTTTATCGTTTCTAGTGGACACCAACGAACTGTTTTTTCTCATTTCGATCTGTGCAATGAAGTTTTCGATAGAATGAGAGCAATCTACTATGATCGTCTGTCTAGCTTATTTTTCGCAATTATAAAGACAAATCACGAGCAATAATGGTCTGTCTTTGTCTTTTTTGTTTTTCTTTCTGGTCGATAGCATCGAAAGATTACAATTCGACTTGGCCATTGGATTGTTGAATCGTTTGCCTGTGACCCATTGTTGTCTACAGCATGCTATTTGTTGGGAGAGAAAGCGTAATTCGATAAAAATCGAACAGAGTTAAGGAATCATCATTGGGCCAATGGGCTACCTTTTGCGATTAGCGACGCTGTTATGACCGAAACGAGAAAACCGACATAGCGACATCGTTTCACGATGCGGATGGTCGATCTTCGCTCTTTCGAGTGTTTCAAGTTTTATGGCCAGTCGGATCAAGAAGGATGGCTTCACCATTAAAAGCAAAGCAGCAGCATCGACCCTGGGTCATTCACCGGCAAGCGACCGATATCTGATACACTTGAATCTCTGGATTACGTAACGGTGCACCTCGACGGCATACAACGAGACACTATCGATGGGCAATCGTTCGAAACGTATCGTCTCGTTATCGAATTGATCGTCTATCTTCTTCGTCGTTTCTCGTCTAGAGACATTTACCTGAGCCGATCAGTCGATTGAATGGCCTAACACTTTTTCCCGATGACCACCGTTTCGTTAAAAGAGATTCAAGTTTCAGGAGGGTCGAAGATAAAGGTAACATCGTATAAAATGACTTAAATTAATGCCATATATTGCAATGGTGGCATATTCAAATTTTCCTTTAAACGTGGAAACGAGGATCACAATAGTTGCACTACTTGCTGATTTTGAGTTTGTTTCATTATTCCCAAAATCATGACATTCGATTTTTGAAGCTCCTGGTAAAAGTCTATTTTCAATCTCAACTTTTCGGTACAGAAATTGCGAGCACATTATTTTCTATGGCATATAGTCATCTCTAGCATTCTCAGGGTAAATAAAAAAATATCTAATCAACCTAGCCAAACAGGCAAAACTTTAGCTACACGTGTTACTGGCTAGTTGGATCGAGGGAATTTTATTCAAAACAACAGACAATTGAAATAGCAAGAACATTTCGGCTAAATTCAAATAGGATAATTAGACGAGAAATGTCTCCAGACAAAGAAAATTATGAAACGAGTAAATAGAAATTTGTTTCCCTTTTGACGATTGCTCACATTTCATTTTGACAGATGCAGTATCCACTTTGGGCATAATTATCCGCAGACACAGTATCTTTCGACAGCGCCGGTAGGTGGTAGACGCAAGAAGATAAGGCCACGAACGCCGAAGAAAAGGAAGGGAATGAGGACGAATGGGCAAGGTAAAGAAGCACGGAGGAAGAGGCACGATGGAGAAAGGCAGACGAGCTCGACTCTGTTATATGCGACTACGCGTGTAGGTGGTACTTCAAGGGAGGTTGGTGTACCGCACCTAGCCGCTGCTCCTCGGAAAGTACAGTGGCAGTAATGGTCTACTAAATCACATTATATTGTTTCTTGAGGGGGTGGCGGGGCTAGACGGGCGTGGTATTCCAAGCAAAAGCGAAGGGCCCTCGGTACAACGCGCTCTGCCAGCAACACCAGTGGCAGAAGCACCAGCAACGGTAACGGCGAAACTCTGCCAGCGGAGCGAGATCACATGGGGGGAAGAGAGAAACAACGAGAACTGGAATATGTGCACGCGTTGCTAATGCTCGACCTTCCGCTTTCTTTGTGTATGTGCCACACCTAACCTCGGTTTTATTCCGCCCGGATCTCTTCGTCTCGCTCTCGTCCTACCCCTGTATCGCGCACCCTAACTATTGTCGTCCCCATCGCGTCTACGGTTGCTCCACCGGCTCGTTTCACAACCATTGTCGGTCGAGTCGCGGTTTTCAGTGTCATTTAAGAGCACTTCCGCCCTTAAAGTCCAGGCGTAAACAACGCGACTCGCGTCCACCCAGCCTTAAACGAACTTTTACCGACAACTGTTGCCGATTAACTGGTGAATTATGTCTTTTTCGTTACTGCTCTTAGAGCGATAAAAAACAATCATCTTGAATTAAAAACGAACTGTTTAAATATATCAGGTACACGTTACTGTTGACAACTTTTTTTACATCCATTAATAAACGATGCCTTACTTGGAGAAATTCATTTGTTGTAATGTAACAGTTTAATGAGGCATTCGATTATGCTCGACGTTAAAATACAAACACCATTGACGTTTCTTATTTATTTTTCCTGAATCGCAATGTTTTGCTAGACATATCACTGTCCATACTGCGACTTTTTTACGATATTTTTGGTAATTTCTATCTTGAATAGGGAAACTAACTGAACCATAACCAAATTTGTAGTCTCCGTGTTTTCCACAACCAATCAAGGTTTAAGGGCGTATATGGTTTTCCCACGACTCCAACTGCGTGAACTTCACCGACTCACGTACCTGCACGTTGATTACGAACACGGCGGATGTTCATGTCACTTCAACTTTTCCATCCTGTTTCCTATCCAATGCATACTGATTAGTGGTCAAACTCAACTACACCACCAGTGCTTCAACTCAACCTAAGTCCAGTCGCCAATAATACTTTTATAGTCTATTTAATGCACAAATAAATATCTCCGAATCGCAAATATCAAGACTAGATTTTTATTTAACATGAATCTGGAAGCTTCAAACTTTAAATAGAAAATAGAAGGAGCAACTTAGAGGTTCTGAAAGGGGGAGGAAGAGCATTAAAATCGACCTTTTTTTTTAACAATGACCTCATTTCTTATTTGCGTCCTTCATTTGTCGTGACTTATTATTATAGTTTTCTTTTATAATTGATATGTTTGATGTTACTGATCGACTGATAACAAAATCTGTTAAAGTGTATTTTCTTTGCAGTTTAAAAATCTAATATTTGTGTAAACTAACATCGCCTTATTTCTTGTTTTTAGGTAAGTCAACTAAGAATGCAAAACAAATCTCGTAAGTTATACTACATTTTTCACAATTTACTACATATAAAACACGTATGTCTTATGATATATAATAAAAATTCTCGAAAGTTTGAAATTTTTCTACAAAATCAGTTTTGCCCTAACAAAAAATACGATTAACTAAATTATGTCTAGCATTCATTCCTTCATTTAACTGTAACCTTTATTTATTACAATATGTCATCATACACGCTTTCTCAATGCATCTTAGGTTATTCCACCTGTGGAAATCGATAGCCCCTTTCCTGTATTCAAAATTATCCAAGCCCGAGTTCAGTGATTTCGAAGCGTTTACTTTCGGACGAATACGGCATGCTTTTCCGTATGGGACTATTTTATCCGCAAGGTCACTAGAAATCGTTCCAGGATAAGACTCGATTACTACCATTGAGAAAATATTGATCTGAACTCTTGAACACGCAATAGGCACTTCGCGAATGTTCTCGCTTTACTTGCGAGGTGCTTCAATGACGGGCATCATCTTATCAGGTTTTGATCACTGCACGTCGTGTATCTCGTGGGTGAAAAAACTCTGAGTATAATGGCGGACATTTTTAGCCTATTATACACTCCTGATACCATTCATCTAAAGCGCACTTTTATGTTATGCTGTATATATCGCAGTACTTTGGATAGGTTCGAAATATTAGCGTACCATATACTTGTAATGGAGTTACACCTCAATAATCATATTAAATGCAGTAATATTGATTTGTATAATATTTTTAAAGATTGTTATAGTTTCAAAATTTAAATATGTTACGTATGTGTAACGCTGAGAGGGGAAAAATACAATCGAACAAACAGCAATAAAACTGTAATAAGTTTTCCGATAATGGTTTATTGTATATACCTACGAATGAAAATAAAAATTTATCATTCTTGATATTATAAAATAATAATATTATCGAAAATAAAATATTTTAGTACGAAAACTACTGACGGTAAAATGTGAAAGTAAAATATAAATCAATAATAGAATAGCATTACAATATATGAACGTATTTATTATAGTATGCCATAGGTATCGTATTACATTTTATAACCATATTTATCGATATTTTCTAGAATTCTCTTTGAGTTATGCGTCTCGTTTAGATGTTTATGATAACATAAAACGAGTATTAAGTTTTTCATTGTTAGTATGGCGGTTTATATTTATTATAAGAGCTTAGAATTTCATGGGTTTTAATATTGTTCTGAATCTTATCGTCTACGAGTTAACTATTTTATATATTACATATAAAGTGATGCAATAGAATTTGTATTTAATCATATATATGATTCGGATATCATTTGGATATCATTCTATTATTCAATATTTACCACCATGTATATCGTTACATAATTGTGTATAAAATGAGGATATATACGGAACGGTTTGTTTCATATTATGCGTGACACTTATTCATTATTGACCATATTTTATTCCTTGATAACATCACGCACGTGATAGTCGTATACCAACATGAAACCTGTCATTTATGTACCATCTAGTGAGTTACCACGTACGAAAATGACGAAGAACAATCACTACAAAATTATGTTTAATACGAGTTATTAAAATTGATGGTTTACATATATTACATAAATATCATAATTTTCTTATTTTTAAGCAAAAGCAAAACGGTTGCTATACAAATAAATGGAATGTGACGGAATTAATAAGAAAATTGTAAACACGGAAGATCATGTATAATATTCAAATTATATTGTTACACTACTTAAGCAATTTTCCGATGTTGAAATTAATGAGGAAGCATTCGAAGTTTCAATTTATAGTTATTACATTAGTTTTTTTATATATTATATATTTAAAAATAAATTTCTTAAACTATCTTCTTGAGGAATAAAATTTAAAATTTTCATTTCCATTTATATTCATTTCATATTTTCTATTTTTGGTTAACAATTATGTAAATTCATATCTTATCAATTTTATTTAATTATTTTAATTAATTCATTATTTTCTTTTCTTTTTATTGTTATCTTGCAGAAAGTTATTTTCTCTACCAACTCACCGCAAGTAGAACTCGAGATTTCGCTGAGTACCGCATAATTGAAATATATGCTCATACATCAATAAACGACTCGTCGCTACGTAGCGCCGCTGCCGACACATCAGCGCCGGAGGCGCGGTATGCAAAGATTACAAATAATGATCCGTTGCAAAATATTGATGAACTTTTTACGTATTATCCATTATTTTTTATATAGTACGAAATTTAATACATTTAACGTTATGGTATTTGAGTTATGTTATTATATCAACACAATTAAAATTACTTTACTGAAAAAAAAAAATAAATAAAATAACATAAAGTCATAAAATAAAGTAATGGATAATAATATAATGTATCCCAAATAAAGAGCGGTGCATTAGTTAATTAGTTAATCCTGCTTCACAGATTTGAGCAGATGATTTAATAATCAACATAAAAATATATTACAGAAATTAAGCGAAATTTACAAAATAACCAAAATTCAAAATCATTTTCGAATTCTTTCACAAGTTCATTTAATAATTTATTGTCATAACCATTCAACAATTTAAAATTTTATTTCCGTTAGAATTTGAAATTCCATTATTAAAGTAAATCTCATTTGTATCCGCAATAAAATGGTAACGCGGATTTATATAGAATTACAACAAACGATATAAAGTGTTTCTAATAATATCTATATGATGTTAAAATTTAGTTTTTAATTTATTACTTCTAACACCTCCTTAATTCCCATTTCTGATATCAGGTCCTACTTCACGATAGTAAGCTTGTTGTAAATTTACAGAAGTGTTTCCGGTACTTAGAATCAGCCACAAAATTGACGAACTGTATGCTGTATCTTCGACGTGTTTACAATAATTTATGACAGCACTGCGATTTTTCATCGTCCGAATTTCTTGTTGCATCAAGATTACGTACCTACTTCCTTTACGATTTAGAAATGTTTGTTTCGTCACGATCAAATGGACCTTCATATATATATACATATATACACATATATATATATATATATATATATATATATATATATACTTTCCTTTTTTTGTAACATCAATTATTGAACCTTTTCAAATTAAAATGCCGAAAGTATAGGTTCTCATACAGCCTCTACGTACAGCAGGAAATATTACAAAAATGTTGCAGGAAAATGTACATATTTCTGCAATATTGTTGAAATGTAAAATATCCGCCTTTAACAATTGCCATAGGATATTTTAGCATAATGTGGCTAGATAAATAGCACCATTGCAAAAATATTTTTAAAAAATTACAGTTATACTACAAAATTTATTGCAGCAATATTACCGATAGTTTGCAGAAAATGTTTTTTGGAATCAAAAAAATTCGGAGCTATTTCTTAGACAATTTTAAACAAGAAAGAAACATGTTTTATTCTAATGGAAATACCATGTATGGAAATTTAGAAATGGGATTCATTTTTGTTTAAAATTGTCTAAACAATAGCTCAGAATTTTTTTGATTCCAAAAAACATTTTCGTATGTGGGATTTCACATCAAATTAACACATGGGATCCCGTATGGGAATTTTCAGCAAGGCAACAATTATTTGCGAAAAGCATTTAGTATATTCAGTTTTTCTCTCTTCAACAATTTAATTAGCCTATTCAATGTTAAAAGTGTAAATATAGTATAAAGCCTCTCCGCGTTTAAATCCACTTAAAGATAAGAAAGTCGCTCCGACGCTTATTCTCCAGCTGTACGATCAGATTCGAACACACTCCGACCACTTTCCCAGCTAGGAAGTCAATGAATATACGATCGCGTTTTCAGTCTTCCAATAATTGTTCGTGCGATCATTTAATTAGGTTGTTTTATAAAGAAAAAAACGTCATTCGGAAAATATTACGAATTGAAAGTGTTATTGTATCAAACTTTCAAGCATTAGAACGCATAAAATACAATTAGATTTCAAAGGGAAACGCCGTATTCGCTTCGAATAGAATAATGGGTAAAGTAAAGTTTTATAAACTTGGCGAGAGCACGTACATTCCACGTGGGTAAATCTTACGTTTTGGGAGATTGGGAAAGATTTTATGGCTCACTTTGAGCGGACTTTAAAATCCATTCCGGATGCGAACATTATTGGGTAGCGTGCCAGCATATCGGAGCACTTGTGGATGTGGGGTGAAGTCTCGTGTATCGCGTACGGACAATTATTGGATTTCTTGGCGCAGTCCAAACGGCCGAAGGGAATCAAATTCTCGTCGCGTAGAAGCCGCTTGGTTGTCCGTCGGCTGAGAAGGGCTAGTGTTCGACGTGCTTCCTATTGTAGCTCACCGGCAACAGCAACGTCGCTATACGTAACGACTCGTGGAAGTAAAATCTAAGAAGAAAGAGAGTATATATATATATAAGATCGATTATTCGATTTCCTATAGTAAATAGGAGTACATGTTCTTTTAATGTATTTTGCAATTAGAGGAAAAGTTTACGTAATTGAAAAGTTTGGAATCGAATTAAGAATGACTTCTGATCATCGGGGAAATTAGAGGATATACTTGTACATATCTTTGAGAAAATCAACTTTAATCTATGGTTCCTTTTTTATAATAGAAGCCTTTATTGTGAGTAATACGAAATAATCTAAACGGACGAGTGAATTTTAGTATTTCTAGGAATGACGTGAATATATGATTGATATAGTAATTAGTTCGTGATAGTGTATAACTAATAGTTTAGCCACTAGTCTACTGAGAAAATTCGTGGAATGCACTTTGTATTTTTCTCTGTTTTGATGTTATCAGACATTTTCACATGACTGAATTTTTACTAAGACATACCCAACGTGCTGCAAATAAGGAAAGTTCACAAAAATCAAATATATATAGTCAACACTAAATATATTATAAATTATAAGTGATAACCGCCAAAAGTGGTCATGCAGCAGGGAGGGAATACATGTAAATTGTTAGGGATGAATTTCCTTTGTTCAAAACACATTAATTATATAAAAAAGCTGCCATATATATAATCTCCATATATATATGCATATATTTTTTACGATAATGTATAAAATAAATTACTATTTATATTTTAGTTAAATTCAAGGTTTGCAAAAAATCCTTACCATTAATATAAAACAATATTTCTTTAGACCGTGAAAAGCTTTTATATTCAATATCGTGAGGTATTACGTTAAAATACATTAACAATTTATTTATGATCTTTTGCGACACAATTAATATGTAACATAATCCATCTTTTAACGCATTGTTTTAGAGATTATTGATTAATACTGTTAGATTAATAGCGATTTATTAAATGCCTTCGCGGAAGACGTATCGATATCATTTCGCATCTCTCCTATTTCAATTCGGAAGAGACATCGTGAACAAATTAAGGATTACAAGACATTTCCGTGCTAAGCTCTAAAGGGATATTTCGGTGATGACTTATCAGGGTACTAGTGGTACAATGAACGTAATACCAAATGTACAACTACTCGAAGCGAGTTGCTCGGAAGCAGTGAATAGGACCGTCACCTTACAAATTGCAAGTTATCCTTTACGCTTTATCTTACTTACCTTCGGCCAATAAAACCAAAGATACTATAAGTATAGTTTCGTAAATGGTATAGGGTGAACATAAATAATTCAATAATAATTGTACATATTCTTCAACCTAACTTGGTTATATGTACATGTAACGGTTGAAATGTTCATCTTTCGACGCTGCGTATACGTTCTTTAAATTTAAATATGGACAAATTTTCGCAGATCAAATTTCAAGTAGTACGGGACTTTCAAATAAGCATAAGCTTATTTATTAATGTGTTAATTTACACTTATGTAATTGTTCATATAATTACAATTAATAAAGTATACCAAATATGAAATGTTTACGCACTTCACGGTAACAACAAATAATTCTTTCTTTAAATCAAATTAATTAATGCATATGGATTCAGTATAATTAAGACAGATCCCATAAATGTTATTGTCCATGAGCTGTAACTGTAAGAAATAGCGCACGTCTCGTTTGTGCATTTTGGAACACGCCATTTCTAAACCGTAACTACTGTCACGAAGCCCCAAATAATGACGCAATTCATACAATATTGCTGCTACGCTACGCTGCAATTTACACTTTACACCCGCGTCGTCTCGAGAGCGCCGTATTGTTGGAAATTAAATCCTGGCCTTGGTTCAGTAATCTCCGCCATTAAATTCCGGACGTGCATGGCGCGCATTTTACATTGGCAGCTCGCGCGCATATAACGAGATTCAATTATTGATACAAATAAATTTGCACGAGTGCGTGTCAGTTCACATCGGGTTTAATCGCAGAGCATCGATAGATAACGGTTTGATCGGGTTGGTCTGCTCTGCTCATTGTCCTTTACCTCTTTTTCACCTGCACAGTCTCATGCGGCTACTTCGCCGTTTCGCTGCATCAACAATCGCAGATACAACCGATACGATTAAAAATATCCTGGAGTGCGAATTGGGCAAGTGTAAATTGTAAATCGAGAATTTTAATGTCGTGCTCAGCTTCAAATCTGTTTCTGTTTCTATGATCGTTCGGTTAACGCGGCTGACGGGAAAAAAAAGAAAATGTCAGTTATCCTCGTTCTCCCAATTATCCCCTTCGTGTTCGGCCACATATGTACATCGTTAACCTCCTCGCCAGGTATAAATGTATCAGCTACATTGCCGGAAAAATCCAGTATAATGATTGTTAAAAACCAATGTGCCAACGGACCGGCAAACGATCACGTTTAACAAGGATGCATTACGGATCCTCTTTTTCACGAGCACTCTTGCTTTCACCAGAGCAGGGACTTATTGAATTCATGTCGCTACAACAACAAGGTTTTGCAACAAAAACAACAACATTTAAACAAATACAATTGGATATTTAGTATTTGAAAATAAGAATAAGGAATCAAATAACTGGATGTTTTTAACTGCAACATTAATATACTATATACTATCCATTATTCAGCAATACATCTGTTGACCATTCTGATCATCGAATCATGCATCTTATGGAAATACTGACCTATCCTATACCACCAACACTATAACATGAGTAAACTCTAATGCACGTTTCATCGTTGGAAGGATGGATATTCAAGGGCGTGCGTGCCTCGCAATGGGGACGTTCAGGATTAGAGGAACGATACAGTCGAAACCGGTATGATTTACCGGTGGGGCGTATGGGATATGCGCGCCGAGAGCTAGATTGTACTCGGTTCAACACGCGCGAGTCTAGTGCAATGGGGTGAGGAGAATGCACCAGGTGAGCCATGGTTCACATGGGAAATGAATGTTCTGTCGCGGTTGGTACAAGCCCTACACGAGTCCGTACAAATACATTGCTGCCAACATCTACGACGATGCTGCGACACATTTGTGTGGAGGATTGTGAACTCAGTAAAGCTTTACCTCTGGTCATGTGATTCAGAGCTGCGATCTCGCGGTGGGATTTTGATTTTTTATATCGGTCGACAAAACCACATCGTGGAAAAGTCAAATATTTTAAAATCGTAAAAAAAAGCGGAAATACTGATTCGTACAATCGCCCATGCCTTTTGAGCCTTTCAAGCCTTTCGATCCATTTAAGCCAGTAGCGGTCAAACAAATATTATATTAAACTCAAACATTTCTGGCTGTTGTAACAACATTTAAACGTCGGCTTTCAAAAGTACTGATATTTTATATACATTTACTTTTTGCGCTTTAATCGCCTTTGTAGCGTTATCGACAGGTTGCGGCAGATTATAAATACAGGAAATTGCAAAATTGAAGCGATTTGTTTGAATTCGATTTGAATATAAAGCAAAGTGATTTCAATGATGTTACGAGCAATAATATTCTGCTAATGATGGCTCTACCGAGAAAATATAATACAAAGACTGCAGTTCGGGCAACTTTAAGTGACGACATTTTTTCATTCACATGATTTTAATAAATTTAATATTTTTCATGTAAAAAACTAGGGGCTTCGCCCCTGCGGCCTTCGGCCGCCAACCCCACCGGGGGCTCCGCCCCCTGGACCCCTGGCGGGCTATCGCGCGTAGCTCGTAAAGTTAACAGTGTTCGGCTCTTCGGGCCTCACCAACTTTACACACTTCGCGATAAACACTTTTTTTATACCTATTTTAGTTTGGGCGCTATGCCGCGTAGTAACGTACGTACAAGATACCGGAAAATTTTTTATTGCAGTATTGGACTCAGAATGATCTGAAACGTGGAGATTTCATGAAAAAAGTGGGTGTCATTCTTTTTTTTCGGATGACCAAATTCAATACTTCGATCCCAACCTTTGGTTACGGGTCGAAGTAATTATACTATATATATCCCTTTCAAACTGCAAAATATGAAAATAAAATATCTGTATTTTTCAGCTTGAAAAATTTCAAAAATAATTGTAGATCTTTTGAATGATAAATTTCATCGTCATCCTCAGTTTATATATAAATCATTTAGACTGTCTTGGAATGTAATATTGTTTTTATGGATAAATAAATATAAAATGAATTCAGTAGACATTCTGGTAGACATTGGCCTAAATTGCCTTTGATTTTCTATACCAGGCCTCTCTTGGCCTTGGATTTAGCATTACATTCCTTACAAAGCCTTGTCGGATATGTAACGCCTGTACGCGAAATCATTGTCCATTTCTACCAGGAATAGAATAAAGTTTAATACAGTTAATACTAAAATCTGGATATTGAAACTACAAAAATTACAAGTTTTTAGAAATTGCGAATATTAGTATTACTATTTAATTATTAATGGCACTTTCATCGCGTATAATAATGTAAAAAAATTAAATTATTATCAGATACCGAGTGTGACGTTTATCTGATAAAGCACAGTACACCAATTATGTACATGTTTTTATATTGCGCGAGAATCCAAATGAATCTCGTATATTTTAAAATATTCAAAATAATTTCAAGACAATAAATTTCACGCAATTTTTGCAAAATTGCTTATGGTAGAAAAATTGAATCGCTACCTATATGCTTCAGGAAGGTTAAACATGATATATAGATAATAAGTTTTTAATATATCGGTACGTGTTACATTATCTATAGAATATCGCTATTTGCAAGAGAGAAACATCTTCTCGTCTGGTTTCTACAGAACTGTATTATTATATTTACGATACAAACATACTTTTTTAATCATAGGGTTTATATTTTACAGATTCTTTTTAATAAACTTTGACTATCACATATACATATCAAACGTTACAATTTTTATTCATATGCATATTTCTATAATTTATCACTATTAATTCGAAGAAGATTACGTTTTTGACAGTTTTGAAAAATGTATTGTTAAGAACCATTAGCACGGACTCAAGTTAATTCTGATAAATGCTTCATAAGAAATTTAAATTTCGATATAGATTTGTGTCTTCGTAGCGATTTATTTCCTTCGAAAACATCGATTATTTTAAGAAGTTTAACTTTTGATTTCTTTACTGGAACAGGTTCAGAGAGAATGGAAAATTTTATCATTTCGCTGATAGAAAGTAATATATGCACTTTTTATATTTATCTGCAATAATCATATAATAAAACTATCCGAATTTCGATAGAAACATATATAACAAAATTTGATATAAATAGCTGAAACGAATGTGCGATATTACTTATCTTTGACGGATCTCTTTATATGTATTGTTTTAAGTTAATTAACAAAAATGTAATAAGAATTCATCTTGTAATAGAAGCTTTGAATAAATTGAAGATGTTACTATACATAACTAATTGTCACTTGTTGAATTTCGTATTGAATTCACAGTCTTGTAATTTGTTCGTCATGCTCATTGAAACTTTCTGCCATTGAAAGTGAAGTGTATACCCGAGATTCACTTGTCCGCGGTCAGTTCGGTGGTTCTGTAAGTTCCTGCTTGCCGAAATCTGGAATATCGAACAGAATTTTACAAAATAATCGTTTGAGCTTTATTTATTTTGGAGTAATCCGCGAAATTCTTCATTTTGATAGCATTGTTTATATATCTAATTGAGTTGCAATTCCTCATTATACTTGTCGATATACGTTATAAATCATTTCTTAACATTTTATATTGTCTGTATATCTGTTTTCAGTAAATTCCACCTGATCTACGCCTTGCTGTCCTGTTGTTTGCGTATGTTAGTGTTAAAACAATGCACTAATAGTTGATGCGATAATAACATTTGGCGATCGCACACGTGATGTTGATAACATATCGAACATACCTGGAGATATGGGCATTGCGCAAGAAATTTGCTGCTTAATATGAAATAAAGGATTAAAAATAAAGGATCAAAGATATTACGTGATATTTACAAAAGTATTTACGTAAAAAAATTAAGGCCATTATTAAAAGAAAAATTATAATGAAAATAAAAAAAATATTGACAAATATTTCATACTGATTATTGTATTTTATTCATTACAAATATTAAATACAAGTCATTTCAATTTCTGATCCGGTCGGAATTTAATTTAATGTGTCGATTACTATATATGTATACGATTGAAGTACTGTTTATGTAAGGCTAAAATATGTAATGAAGATTTATATCATTTATGCATATTTAGCAAGCATTGCATAATATAGTTATTATAATTCATGTTATATATATATTGATCAGAATAATTCTGCAAAAACCAAATTAGTGATTTCATTAGGGTTATTAACGGAGATTCTACACCGATTGCTTCAATAAAGTCATTGTCTAATTAATACGTGTGGATTTAATAATAAGTAATTCAAAAATGATATTTAAGATAACATCAGAATGCGTATGATTTGAATACAAAAAACAAACAATTTTTTTTCCATTTTTAATACATAGGAAATTTGGCAACCGTGCTCCCAAAATAGCAAAATTCATATAAAATAAAATATCTGGTGTATATCTGTAATAAGATTTACAATATTTATTCCAAACGCTTTTTAAAAATTTGAATATTTTTTAAAACCAGATTAAAAACATGAAAAACACTTTTTATTTTATTTTTTTTCTGGAGTTTATTATTATTAAAACGAAGCCACGTATTTTGATTACACATAAAACATAATTATACATTTTTAATATTTTTTATCGATGGACCATTTGTTGTATAGTGATGGTATTGCTTTAGAAGAATAATATATAGGGTTCCCCCTCACAGAAAAAAATATTTTTAGTGTTTACACCCATTTTTTTAGTGTTTACACCGACTTGGGTGTCATTTCGGACCCCGAACAATATTTTTTGGTGTACATTTCCGTAAGGGCCCCTACAGTTTTGTCGATCTGCATAGTTTTAGATTTTTATTTATACTGTTTTCGAACTATTTTACTAAAGTATATAAGTTTAATACTTTACTCGAGTTACCAATTCTTTTCTATGATTATTATTTACGTATTAAGCGTAATTGGTACCCTGGTAGAAAAATTGGCATGGCCTCGCGAGCGCCAGGCTTCTCGAGCCATGGCCATGGAAAGGCCACGTTAAATTTTCTACCAGGGTATTATTAATCTGAAAACAACTTTTTTGTTTAAATTCAAAAATATAATACGGAAAACTCTTATTCCATTTGGTAATGTTAGATGAATGACGTCACCGAATCGTTCATTCAAAACTAATTACATCTAACTAAATGTGCGGACTATCTTCCATTGAAACACAATGACGGTGCAAAGTATTCAAAATCACAAAGAAGCATTCATGTTTTCACTGAGGTACTACAATTGGATAATATTGTGGAATAATGAATTCACTTAACATACAAAGTGGAGGGCTAGAAGCATACGAATTTTCGTGATGCTATTAAAGCAAATATTAGATATACTGACCCCTGAAATAAAATCATTTTTAAAACGTCGGAACTGCGCGATGTTTACTTCTATAAGAGGATTATTCTGGTGTAACTTGCGGATTTTCTCGAATGTTTCACTTAATGAACACGCCACGTAATCCATAAGCACGCGCAGTACTTAAATGTTCTCGCGCTGCAAGTCTCGACTAAGATTACTTGAATAATGCGATAGTTATAAACAGTTGCAGCTTGCACGAATTTGCTCACTTGTGCACTGATATACTTCGTACCATTTTATTTCTAATTTATGTTTCCGAGTGAAGTCGTGAAACGATGAAAACAATTGTGCAGCCTGTAACTATGTGTTAAAATGACTCACACCACCTGGTAATTCATGGTACATTAACAAAATATAAATACAGTTTTTAATAAATATGTCAGATTATAATAAATAATTGTATATGGTTAATAATTGTATAGCAGTTACGTTGTTGCATCTATTTTTTGTATTTTTTTTTACTGTGATACACTTTTGTCATTAATTGTTTTAAATTACTTTCTCAGTAAATGGTTCATTTTTAGCTCTAGTAGATTAAATTCGTTATTTCTTTTTTAACGCAATCAAGACCAGATAGTGATTATTCTATTTGTTTCTTTTGAAATCTTGGGTCATAAAAGAGATGCTTGTATATACGATAATCGAGAATTCATGTTGCAAATATTCTAAAAATAAAATGTATAAAAGACCTTAAAAAACAAACCTTCCATGCTAGGATTTTAGATTAAACAGTTCTTAACTTGTTTAGTTTTCTGCATACATTCATTTTAGTAACGAAACGTGTTTCAAGAACACGAGACTGACCATTTTGAACGTAATATATACTTTCAAATAATAATAAGTTCATTTTCAAAAATCTTTCTCTTCACTTATTTTAATTTCAATATCGACTTTGTTGTGAAAAAAGTGTTAGAATTATGTCGATATGTTCTGTAATAAAAACTATATTATTTAGATTCTTAAAACTTTACGAAAAGCCTTTAGACTGAATGGAACAAATTCTGGAATTCCTGCTTATGTCCCAACGTGAGTGTTCCGCTACTCCAAAAATAACGAAGCTAGTAAAATTACGAATTTTATTTAGATTCCTATTTTAGTCGCAACAGTTGCTAAACGATCAATTTGAAAATCTATAGAACTTGACATTATGCACCATTTCGAGCTTCGCTTGCAATGTAAGTTATCAACTCTAGACTAGAGCATTCACTAAAATCTATTAGAGCACATACTTTATCAACCTTCACTTTTTCACACTCTTTTCGTTTATATGACTTTTAATAATATTGTTCGTCTGGTTTCGAATGTACATTCTACTTATCTAATGCTGGTACTAAAGTATTATTAGCTTCGATAGAATCGTTTGATCGAAAAAAGTTTTTATTTTTTAATTTTTAATACTAATTAATAAGGGGAATTCGTTTTAGTATTTTGACCGAAAAAATAAATAACATTTTGATTATATATATAGTCTGATTTTCACACAGTATATTATGATTCGCGTTACTTCAGTACAAGTAAAGAGGTATTAATAATTGATGCTTAACTTATGCGGATTACAAATCGTG
The DNA here is from genome assembly GCA_030522945.1 of Trichopria nigra. Taxonomy (NCBI): domain Eukaryota; kingdom Metazoa; phylum Arthropoda; class Insecta; order Hymenoptera; family Diapriidae; genus Trichopria; species Trichopria nigra. The sequence continues at coordinate 17,201 of JAPYZR010001307.1, read as the reverse complement.
TCAATATTTTGCTAACGCTCGGTATTAATGTAAACTTCGCGTCACTAATTGGTCAACAAACGATCAATCCTAAGCTCAGTTTCGACGCAAAGGTCAAACAGATGGTTGAAGGATAATCAACTGTTGCACTTCCGCTCGCTCATCGGATACACCGGAAGATGCGGTGCTTGAGAGTAAAGTAGCCGGAGGAGAGGCGGCCCATCGCCCATTACCGTGTCTAACGGTGTTTCCACCTAGTAACTTAACTACTGAAGCTCAACTGAATCTCTCTCTCTCTCTCTCTCTCTCTCTCTCTCGCTCCCCCTCCCTCATTCACCCACACACTCTGTTCTCTTCGTGCCATTCGCGGAGTCATCAGATTGGGTGGAAGAACTCTATTTCTTCACCTTCTAACCCTTCCTTGCTTTTTACACTATAACTTCTCCTTCATTTCTCTCTCGCTCTCTCTCTTATATATATATATTTTTTCTATAGTTCATCAACTCGTTTTCTCTTGCTCCCAGACCACCTACTATACCGCCGCATCCCGTGCAAATAGCGAGAAGAGCGTCAGATATCTCGGTAAAAAATACACCCCTGATACTCGTTGAACTGGTTTGCCTTACTCTCGGACAACTTTTATCCGTGCCCCACCACTTTCCCCTTTCGCTCGTTTTCCACCGACTTACCCGGGGGAAGTCGGCGATCTAACGATTTGGAAGAGGGAAGAACGAGAGACACTAGACGAAGCTAGATAAATTAAAGAGCAGGCGGAGGAAACAATGTGTGCTCCTGCCGTATGTTCTTTTCTCTTATATAACTTCCGGGTCGGTTTATTCTGCGGTTTCTTTACCGCACTTCCGTTTGTCTTACGTTTCGTTTCGTTTTCATATACGTCTCTTTTTACCGGGTAAAAAGGAACATTATTACCCCCTCGAAGCGATCAAGTTTTAATTCGACGTGACCGCTTTTTCTGTGAAAACACTTTATTTGCGTGCTTGCACAAATAGTTGGCTGTTTAGTAAACGAGGCCTTGATTCGCGCGCGGATCGCTCATTCAAAGCCTTCATGTCGTAGCGTTTGCAATGGATGGCCAAGCCCCTACTAGTATTTTCTAGGCCAATTATTTGTGCAAAAGGTGCATGTAAAATTATTGTGTTTTAATCTCAGATGGTTTCGTGAATGCGGAACATTTTTCTGATGTTATACACTATTTTACATGTTCTTAATTGTGAGTGAGTTGGATTTACAAAGCTGTAGACTATTGCAGAGAAATTTATGTGAAAAGCTTTAAAATATTCACTTTTGTATGTATACATATTATAATATCAAGATTTGTTTTACCATTTAAAATATCGATCAAGCTCTTCCCCAAAATAACATACATATATACTTGATATAAAATTTGGTTAATATGTGTCAAGTTTAAAATCATAAAACGATACATTGTCGGACATATGTAACAATGAAATATAGACCGATATGTATATTACCCTTGTTATGTTTTCTAGTTAAAAGTAACTGTCTACAAAATCTGCCGAGCTCACGATTAAATTGATTTTATGCATATCATTGTGATTCAAATATGAAGAATATTATATTAAGGTGGATACACTTTGTCTGCTACTTTAGCTGTAGTATTATGATAACAAGGATGCTCTCAAAATTATTTATTGATTTCTTATTCTTTTGATATTAAATATAAGTCACCAAAATTATATTAAGTTACCATGAATCTATTCAATAATATTATAATAAAGATTGACATTATTATGACTCCAATATCATATGGAGAACTTTTCTGTTTATATATTACTACAATATCAGCAAACACACCGAATGCAACCGTAGAAAAGAATCAAAAAAGATTTTTTTAAATTTGCTTTTATCGGAATAGCTTCTGTGCCAACTCTATTCAAGAAATGCGTCACTGACAAACATAAGAATTTTTATTTAGTTGATATTACAAAACGTAATTCCGGAATGTCCTAATCCCATTTTATATTTTTCAGCTGACGCTCTATTGAATTTCTCCAGGTCTGTCATCTTCACTTAATGTGTAAGAAGTTATATTATAGCCTTGCCGATTCCGTTATCTTTTCAGGCACTTTGCCCCTGCAGTAACGCTGTCTCGATAAAATAGTTGATAGAATAGCCAATGAACAAATTAAACACAAAATTTCAAACTTAGAATTAACAAAATGTGAAAAACATATACAAAATGTTATCTAAACAATAACGGTTGGTGTCAGGATCATCATTTACTTATATTTAACATCAGCTCATCATCTTCATCTTATATGTACATTATAAGGACGACATTTCTTTTAAAACGGGCAGGTTTCGTCACATAAAAACAACTTTCGTGGGAAAACTTGAAAACTGTAATTGAATAAATAGAGCGAAGAAAATAAAACCCCGCCAGTTAGCATTTTTATGATTCCAGTTCTCAACCTTAAGGAAAGAGTGCAGTTGGTTGAAAAGGTTAGCCTGAATGGAAACATCCTTCCCGACGATAGAGGCAGGATCATCATCCCCTTCACACCGAAGCCATAAATCACCCGTCGCGCGCAAGCAGACATGATAGCAATAAGAAAGTCCGTGTTGGGCATTAAAAATGTCATCCGTCTCGTCCGCGTGTCCCAGTAAATCGCCGCGAGAACGATGTGCACGACGCACACCCCAAAGTACACCCAACGTACATAATCGTTATTTATGTTTTTGCAAGATGTGAGGGTAGGAACAGTATAACTACACTCGTACAAAACTCATCGTACCTGGCCGACACGATGGAGACAAAAACGGAAAATTGCAATGTCCGCTGTTGGTGCGACATGAAGTATATAGGTCAACCATCCGTATGGAAGATCGATTTAGAACGAACTGAAATATGTAGGATTTAGGTAGATGATCGCATTTGACTTTATAGTATCCTTCCTTATGGTTTAAAGCTGCAGAGTTATTAAAGATATATAGATAGGAACAGGAGTATTTAGAAACTTGCCGAAAAATGTACTTCTTTCATGCTCGTTATGGATCATGAATACTTCATTTCTTATTCTCCCGTCCTTTACGAATTGCTTTAAGTAGTTTTTAAGTGCACAGGTTTACGCGGCGAGCTCTCGGCCGTCGATAAAAGATTCTGGGCGTCACTGAATATTAATGCGCTTTGCTTCTGAATGTCTATATAAACAAATAATGGATGGGGATTTAACTGAATGAAAATGCCAAACATCAATTTTACATAGCATACAAACTGTGAGACTGATTAAATTTCGAGATAAGTTAATTTCGCGTATCGCGAGATTTGTATATTTAGGTTGTGCGGAGTTAAATATGATTTTATGTTGCATTATTAAAGAGGTATAAGGAATGTCGCTTACGTTCATAAAACCTTGTTAGAGTATAATTTCGTTTATTTCCAGTTTTGAAGTTGAGAAAAAGTATTCAACAATAAGAGGATAATGTTTCGAAAAATGGATATCAGTAAATCATATTATCGTCACTTTTCTAGAAAATTACTCGACGAAAATATTTTAACATTTCTTAAATTATACTGAAAGAAAGCACATAATAAGTGAAAAAAATTATAATACTATAATAATTCAAAGGATTTAAGGTTAATAATCTTCCAATGTAACTTTAGGATGAAGCTTAATATAAAGAAGAATAACTACATCAAGAAAAATATACTTGTGACACGATTGAAATCAAAAAAGTAAAAAATGTAAAAATTTTAAAAATCATTTTTTATTTATATATGTTCTTTACAGTTATAGTTTACATTGCGGTTATAAATCTATGTTATAGTGTATAGTAGTATTATATTACATAAATATGTAAATAATTATCTTACAATAACAAAAATTTCATGATTCATCGTTACAAAAATAACAAATTTGTGAAAATCTGTATTTTATTAATTTTTTTGTAAAATTTTATCAATCTTGAAATGTGACATCATTCATAACGGACATAACTTGATTGATATTGAAACGTTTTAAAATTTACTTTAAATCGTATCTGCGATAATTAAACATTACGCACCAAGCTCGATATCAAATTAGACGGTAAATGCTATAAAACAATTAATTACAATGTTAATTATAATCGATTTCCGCCACTGAATAATATAGTCATTTTATTGAGTAGTAACATGATTACATGATGAAGTAACATGATAATTGATTGCTGCAAAGTATTTTTACTAATTAAATAAAAATAATTTTTTTTTTTTGACGTATGGAAGTAAAAAAAAATATAATTGTAATTCGATGTGCAGGAATGCTCGATTATTAAATCAACGGAAAATACTAGAAGTTGCATAGTAACTTTCCCAGATAGTTTTAGGGCTGAGAGAACATCGACAAATGTTTTCGAAGTACAAGTATTTTGTACACATTACTGCACATTACTCTAACGAAGAATTTACTTTGTCCCCAGAACAATCGTCTACAATAAGTTTCGAGCGGAAATGTCGAAAGAAAGTTTACTATATAATGGCCTCTTATTATTAATGCAGACTTTTGAGATCACGTAGAGTGTCGATAAGAAATCTATTGTAGAAGTTTTATAATGGATTTTGAACCAAAACATTTCATGAAAATGGATGTTTCATTACTGCTTAATTCCTAATTTATTATGCTAAAATTCAGCGACAATCCATTGTTAATTTCGTCTGAAAATATATCAAAATGTAAAATTGCTTTGATCGTATTAATTCCAACTTCGTCTGAACTTTCAGAACTTGACAATTTTTGTATAATATTATATTATGTAACTGGCGTAATTATCGATATTAACGAATGTGGAGTTTGACACATGAGCAAAGCTAGTGGGACTATCACACTCGTTGGACATCGAAATTTAAAGATTCAAAAGTTTGAGTTCGATAATTTCTATAAACTAGTTTAAGTTAAACTTTAAATTTGAGATCTTTTCAAAAATGTTTTATTGTTGATTTTATCATCCATTTTATGACACTTCTAGAAGAGAATTTATTGTTTGTATTTGGACAAACTGAAGTTAAACACTGCGCTGACAGTATACTTTTGTGTCATTATCGAAATTAAAAAAAAAAAATCAAACAAATTCTGTCACGGATGACAACAAATACCAGATCGTTTACGCTTCCCGCATCAGAACTCAGATTGCAATAGCTCTAGACTCTTTACTTTTACTTTTATATTTCCTTTGTTTAACTAAACTTTAAAGTAAGCATTTAAAGTTTGCCTACAAAGAGAAGCGATAAAACAATCAACATCTACCATAGTACTAACCCTGGCGTATTCCAAAGACAAAGATACGTCTGACCACACTGAACGTAAACATATACATAGAACGGCGCAGAAGTAACTGAATCTTTCTGTTCGGGAGAAACCCAGGAAACTCGGAAAAGTATACAAGTATAAGTATAAGTACGAATGAACTGTGGAAGCCTCAAAATTCGATGTCGGCAAAACTTTGACTTCAGAGGTCTCTTAAATTGATATTTTCATATCTCAGAGAAAAACGAACTTATCAAGAGATCAAAATAGCTTTGGAAAAATGACCAAGTTTACTACAAGAAACCGGACCTGCTGATTGTAGCCTGATAAGTCTATTTGATTTAGGCGAAAAGAGGTCATAAGTTGAATTTCAGTCATTTTTTACGTCGAATCCTGACAAGTTACAGGGATTCGCTCTAGCTACTTTTAGATTCAGCATTGAATTTTGTATCCTGAAATAGATATCGAACAGAGCCACTGAACATAAAATTGCATAAAATCTAACAAACTGAATAAAACTGTCCATGATCATCGAATCTTAAGATTTAAATTTAAAATATGTTTGAAAATTATAATAAGAAGAAATTAATGAAAAAAGAATAAACATTTAGCTTCAATCGCAATTATGTATATTATGTATTGCGTTATGGTGATGATTTGTAAAACGATTTCTGTAAGACTGGGAACGATTTTGAAATTCTTATCACTAAGTAATGTGTCAGGTAGCTGGACGAAGTAGGAAAACGTCAGTCACGACCGAGGAATATTTTTAATTATTTTGAGAGTGTTGGAAAAACAGGACGATAAATATTTGAAGGCGCATCCCGCGGCGGACTTTCTGTAGGATTAAAGGATGAGGTTCCGGCGGGGCGTATATCACCCCTTAGCATGAGAATTTCTCCAGGTTGGCTGACCTAAGCTCGTCGATTATTCAACATGGCGGTATATAGATCGACAGCGGGTTTTAAAGTTTGATTTTACGTGCTCGCCCGGGCACGTATAGCCTACCTGGAGTCATGCGAACTCGTAGAGACTGGCGGCGGCGCTACAAGCAGCGGCGCGGGCGAGAGCAAACACAGTAATCGATTTCAACTCAGATCTCTGTAATCAAACGGCCAGACCTACTGCTGCTTCGTTTGATGATGCTTTAACCGTGGGGGCAGAAGGAGAAGAAAATGGTGGGTATAGAAGAAAAAAGCCGAAATGCCTTTCTGAAAACCGTTACGTACAAACGAACGCACGCATTGCCTCCACACTGAGATTACTCACGTACTGTTCTCTTTATGATGGAAAATGCCGTAATTTCTTTGAACGTTTCGAGAAAGCTTTTTATACCTACGTGGCCTTTCCTTTACTTTTTGTAACCGTAGCTTGGCTAAAGTAGAAGAGTCGTAAAATTTACGTGTTTCAGACGAGCGTTGATTGTTGATGAATAAAACAGATTCGGTTCGACGATCGAGCAGGACTCGTCAAAGATATTTATTCTTGTACATTCGATAAAAATTCATGTTGAAATTTCTGTCCATAAGAAATTATCAAAATTTAATCTGTAGATACGCAGATTTTTGGTTTATTTTCCAAATATTATCCGAATTAAATTTACTATACCTTTTCCGGTTCGACTGACTAGAATGCAGATGTTATCACTTTTAAATGTTGTTTTCAAAGCAAATATTTTTCAAGGCCACGTTGAATATTCATATTTTGTAAATTTGACATTAAGAAGCGAATGGTCCAGCATTTACAATTCCATCAGCGCTAGTCGTATTTGTACGAAAACCCTACTAAGAAATTTAACTACGCTACGACCCAGAAACGTTTTCCAAAGGGACCCTCAAAAGAGCGGGGCGCTAAAAAAAGCAATTACGTTCGATCAGTATGCAAAGCGTAATTTTGAGTGCTGGTGTATGAAAATACCGAAAAACAGGGAACGCCCGGTTCGGAATACCGGATCGCGGCGAAAATATGATTTCATGCATCGCCAACCGGCGAATCCGGAAAATTGGTGGAATTATTCAAGATGCTATTTCGGGAAGAGCATCATCCCAAGTCGGTCGCCGCTCACTTAGCGGTGCAGTCTCTGGCGCGAATTAACGTCAAATTAGTGAATGGAGAGGACTTGCCGCGAGCTACGGAAAAGCGCGAGACTAAGGGAATGCAGAGAATCGCGCCTCAAGAAGTTTCGGCTGGCCGGAAAAGGCGTCCCAAATGAATTACTTGACGGAGAGGGAGAGACACTCAATAAATTCGGTCTTAAGTATCAAAGTTTGTTGGCAAAGAAAACGCAACACCTGTTAGCTACGTGACGGCAGCTTATGGCATTAGGAACTCACTTTAAAATGCCATGCATAGAGAAGCCCATTCGTGCATTTCTGCGAAGGTGCGGCCGACGTCATCCTGCGCGCCGGGACACAGTGGTACCCGGTTTCCGATGTCACGTGCAGTCGGCCGATATTGCGCATCTGCGATGTGTCTACGTATATACATCATTTCTATTTTTGAAAAGATTTTCGCCAGAGAGATACGCGACTACGTGATACGCGGAAAAGTGTGCCGCGCGAAAGGACGAGAGTAAACAAAAATATACTTTCCTTCGCTGCGATTGTCAAGTTTCCGCGCGAGGCATTTTGATGCCTTCTAAGGCATTCGGGCTGAATTTAAGTGTGTATACCGTATACTTTGGAAAATGCGGGACATCCTACCCCGTTTCTCCATTTTTATAGTGGTATTATTCTATTTAAATGTAAAAGAAATGCGCGCAGGATTCTCGTGTTGGATTTCGACGGACGCAGCTGTGTCGTTGAGTGGACTCTTCGTCCGGATGTACTTTTACATAAACATATAGTACTTGCAAAATACTCGACAGAACAGGAATTATATAGCTTGATTAATTGATAACTATTTGCGTAGCTATTTGTCAAGTAATTTATCGGAGAAAGAAATCAATGATCTCGCGTGCAGAGTTTAAGCAGGATTTTCCAGCACTGTTTCAAACCACGCTTGAATTTTCACTGCGCTATTCTTTGTTATATACCCATTAAACGAGAGACGGAACAATGCAATTCGGCTCAACAAAAATATGTGCTTCACCGCATAACAACCACAATTCTGTGTGCTATGTACCTCAATTATATGGTAATTACTTCGCAACGCAACATTGCCCTAAACTTTCATAACCATGGGGTCATTGTTCTGGAACTCGTCGCTGAGCTGGACAATTGTAACCGAACGTCGGGCGGTCATTTGCCAGTTGGTTCGGTCCATCATATATGTGTTCCGTGTTGCAAATGAAATTCCGAAACTCTCGTCTGCAGAATGCTTGGCCGTGCATTGATAGCCACGCCGTACGCAATATCCTCTATACTAAGAGGTAATTCACCCCTTTGAAAAGAGCTCCTTCATACGATGAACCGTTTATTCAAATGTTGAATGAATGCCAGAAGTCTCACGACGTCGCGACGTCGTCGTAGTCAGTAGGCTGCCTCGCGACATGCCGCGGACTAATTGGAAACGACAATTTAATCGGCAGAATTCCGACATCGAACCCACACAGCTGTTGCGGCATGGGTGTGGTGACGTTGGCTACGACGACCGTGGATACCCTCGAGCTTCGGAGCTTTCTATAGTCTTCCGCTTTCTTCTGACGTCTTTAGCTCGGCTTCTACTACCACATTTACTCCAATGATGCAGTCCCATTCTACTGAACCACCCCTCCTTCACTGTGAACGTGACTCCGACTTAAATTAAGTTTAATTAGCGAGTGCACAGCCAACCGGGAGAATTTCTGCGGCGTACATGGTGGCGGCAACATTTACTATGCATCCCGTACTACGTCAACACCGCTTCTAATGCAGTAGCCTTGATTTGCGTTACGGAACAGCACCAAGTGTACGCGTCGTTGCACATTTCCGTTCTAGGCCGTCTTAAAACTAGAAGTTTAATTGCAGTTAATTTTTTTCTTTTTATACCTCTGTAACATTTGACGTATTTTTGTTCCATTATGAAGGTCTCAACATGATAGGATACATGATTAAGTTGAGAATAGGTTCAATGCAACGCACTCCTACTTAATTCGATAATTGCATGTTAATTTTTTTTAAATCTTTACAACTTTAACAATATCTTTCAGCGAGCTAGTGGCTCATATTCAGCGTCCAACGTTGACATCCCGCTTGGAAGTTGATCATAAAAACGGGTCAAGTCACCACGGACATGTTCTTGTACGCTTTTTATTTTATAGAAATTTTGGCATTTGTTCGAAAACTTATTCTTATGGTATTTCTTAAACAACCCAAAATAGCACCAGACTTCTGATGAACGAATGTCGTCTACTTTTTGTTCATATGTCTATGGACGAAAAATGGACGAACAATGTACGTTCATATTACATCCACCAAAGAGAAGTCATTTCTTGGTCGTAACATGTGGATGTAAAATGTACATCCAATTATGTTCGTGCATTATTCGGACAATTGAAATTTTTAATGCTCATACAATGGACATAAGCGGTGTAAAATCTTATTTCAACCAATATTCATAGTGAAGGACCATACACACGCTAACCCTTTCTATTTTTTAATTATATTGTTTAGTTGCTGAAATTTTTATACATTTTAATATTTAAAAATTTGACAAATTTGACAAGGTTAAGTAATTTGGCTATAAGGTTGTCACTCTTACAGCAACATTACTTAAGATGTGAAATAAGGATAAATAAAAACACAACTTTTTTTGTTTTCGAGTGACAAATTTCAATACTTCGTTCCTAACCTATGGTGAGGGTCGAAGTAATAATACGGTCCAAATGTATTATTACTTTTAAAGTATACATCAAATGAAGAGCAGTACCAGATCAAGTTTGAATTGTGTCCTATAGCTTCAATAAGTATTACCTACAAATTAGGAGAAGGAAAGTAGCAATAAAAAAGTACATAATGATTTAAGTCAAAAGAAAGAAGTTTAAATATGATGGAAATTATAAAGAAATAATCGACCGAGATACGTGGAAGAGTTGTGCAGAGTAAGGAAAGCAGAGTAAGACGGTGGAATGAAATTGTTACAGAGAAAAATGACGGGTATAATAATGGTTGAGTTTATTAAAACGATACAACGTAATACAAAAACGATTAAACATATGACTATAAAAAAGAAACAAAAAATAAATAAAAAAGAACACAATAAATATTGAATTAATTGAATATGTAATAAGTGCACAAGTGTAGGCAACATAAGACATGGAAATAAGAATGACAGTAAGTTGTGAAGAGATAAACGAGAAAAGAATAGTAGAGTTCGATTGGTAGGAGAAGAAGGATGAAATGAGAAAGACAACTCGATGTTTACAGCAAGAAGTTTCGGTATAAAGCAATATGAGTGGGGTTTAATTGAAAGGTTATTGGAAAAGACAAGCTGATTGGAGAAGATGCGGAAGTGGATGTGAGAAAAAATCTGTAAGATAAACTGAATGACAACGTTCTAAATATAAGGAGTGTTGGAAAGGACGGAAGGCGAATAAGCATAATATTTTACAATTGCAATTTGTTATACATTGTTAAAGTCATCAGAAGTAAATTATTTTGTTATGCCTGCATCGAAACCGTCTCTTTCCGACCAGTAAATCGGTAGGTAAGCAAATCTTTTCCACTCGACGTAGATATCATACATACATTCAACAGTCTATATGTTGCATTAATATAGGCTTTGTCGGGTGGAAACCGTTTTTAATATAGACATAAGAAAAATTACCGTATTCCCCTCAATTCGATTTTGCAGTAAATATATTTAACTCTGCTAGAATTGTCGAACTCAAAAAATTTGAAATATAAAATGTTTCATTAATACCGGTGAAACGCGATTGTGCTTCGTGCGATTGTATCATTGATATTACTGGGAATTAAATACAAAAATTTTATGCTAATGCATATAATATTACCAATGTACGTTTTCTAAAAATAAAGTCATTATATACAATTATAAAATTGTGATAAAGGTAGTCTCCACAGTTTGTTGAAAGTGAAAAATTTCATGTAAACATATATATACAACTGCAGTTTCATAAATTACTGCTGCTTTGAAAGTATTGTGTATTACTAATATTTATCAAGTACGAAGAAACAACGTGTAATTTAATTGCTTTTTATGATTATCGAAAAAGATATATATATATACAATAGAATGATAAAATTTTTATTTTCATGTAGTATTAATTTCCACGTGCATTCGCGCATTTATAAATTAAGTTAAAACAATGGCGTAGTTAAGTAACCGCGGGGCTTATTATTATCAATGTCGTAATTAAAGCGTAATATACTGTTATATTATTAGAAACAATGCAGATTAATCCGGAACGAAGTCAGAGCATCAATGTATCAATTATACGCCGTAGAGCAAACTGAAAATAATTACTAATGACCGTTGTCGTCCGTTTTGACGACAATTTCACTTTACATGCATATTTGACTATGATATTTACTTTACCAACGTTTGTAATCGATGGCTTTTAAATAATATGATGGTGCGAATATGCGAGTCATTTTCGCATGATTTATTATTTTTTAAAAGTAGTATTGCAATATTTTGGACACGTTAAAACATATAGTTCATTGTTTGGTTGTTAGTTGCAGTGTCACGACACTGAGAAATCTAACTTTAATACAATGACATTTTGATCTAATCTTCTCAGGACATACATCTATCGGTTGACCCGACGGGTACTATTTCAAAGGACGATCTATACGCACAATTACAAGTGAAAAAGTCGTAAACCAAAATTTGATCTCATTGATAGTTTAATAGACTATTTTAATAGACTATTTAAATAGTTCGGACTATCTAATTAGATACCTTGCGATGTGCGACCATCAAGAAAAATTTTATATAAAGAAGCAGTAAATAGCGAAAGAAAACAAGTCACCATTTTTAAAACAACAATCGGTTCTAATTTTGATTCGGGACTTTTATGTTTAAAATTGTGCTAAGAATCGACCCTTGCAATATTATCTGTCAGTCCTGGGTCGCCCTGTGTACACATATAAATCTAAGTTCTCAATCAGTCTTAATTAAATAACATTCAATTATTATAGTTCTACCTCATGTTAAATTCTAGATCTCACTTTTCAAAGTCGAAGTTTGATTTGGACCAGACGCGATCGAATTCTGCATAGTAACTCAAGTATTGACAGATTATGTCGTCATTCAAGAAACCTCATCTATGAATAAACTATATATATATATATATATATTTATACGTAGATTTTTTAAGTCATAGCCCATATTTGTCAATTTATAAAAGACTTTAGTTTGAAAGTAATTGAAAATGTACCTTAAGTTACTTATATTGAGTTGTAAGCAGATCGATATCATTCTCCCTTTGAGTGGATGCTTTTCTATAGGGGAGCTTTACCAATTGAGTTTTTGGTGAAAAACTCAAGTAACAAAGATCCGGAGTTGTAGAGCGTAATCGCGTTACTGAAAAGTAACAAGCAATTAAGTGTAAATTGATCCTTTGAAGCTATCGTGTTGGCGAATTTCACGTTACAAGTGTTTGAGACCATGCAGCGACTAATCGAGTGATGCGCAACGCTTGTTACAGTTCGAAGGGCGCGCTTGCGACCATCGACACGACTCGACGCCAAACGTCGTGTGAGTCAACGAAACGCGAATTCAGAGATTATAACATCGTAACTTTGCTAAAGTACGCATTTACTTCCCGCAACTCTTCCCCGTCAGGTAATTGATAAATCTGTATCTAAAGAGGGGATTAGTGGAAATTTCTCATCCTGGAGTACCCCTGGTGCCACGCGGGAAAGACTGCTTGATAACGGAATACGGAATTAGTTTAAGCGCTTCTTAGGCAAATGAGCCGTCGTACAACGAAAAAACCCAAGGAATTAAACGAATGTGACTGTCAAGTGAAGTAAATAAGTCTGCGTATTTTTGTTTGGAAATTTATTTTCTCTCCGGAAAACATCTCAAGAGGGAGGGGAATGTTATCCAGGCACGTGAACAAAAATAAGAATCATGTAACATTGATTTCTAATTTACAACAACCATTCTGCAACCATTATACAAGTCTTAATAATAACTATAGAATATTAAATACATTGATGTAACTTAAAATGTAATAAGTGGAAATTAGTAGAATTTTACATCACTTAAGTCATCGACGATATTTAATATCAGGTCCAATAGTTTTCAGATGTTCTTGTTAGAGTATAACGAACTTGTTATACAATTGCGAACTCTACGTAACATTCGCTTTAGTCTCCCGTCTCGTACCTATTTATTATGTTACGTTCATATTTTCGCATGTACAATGTATTCTTCGGCTTTCAAAGTTCCATATGCACGGTACTTTTTGAAATTTTAACCACGTACACCACTTTCGCGTATAGTCTGTTCGCGTGGATATGTTCATTCGCTCACATTCTTTCTTTCTTTCTTCCTCCACCTCTCTTTTCCTATCTGAACATCTCTCTTCGTATGAAGTAATTTTTCTCACTTTCTCGGCTGTCTTATTCCTCTCCCGTTGGTCGCTTCCCATCTCATACTTATTTTATTTTTCTTCTTTTACGATTCTTTTATCAGTCTCTCTCTCTCTCTTTTCGCAACTTCCACGTGTCCCCTCGTTCTCTTTCCAGCGGAACCTCCGTATCTCGATACAAAAAGGAACTAGATACATCGTCTTGAATATTCGCATCCCAACACGCATAAAGAACAGCCAGGAACATCAGCGTAACTTATTATCTTCTGCTTTTACTTTGACGCGTCAAAATGTGTTTTAGAGATTCCTATCACTGTAACTTTAATAACTTGAAAAAGTGACGATTTCTATTTGAAGCAAACGATGCCCTAATAATATATTATCTATCATGTCCAATACGTACAATTACGTAATGTCAAATTATTTAACTGCACCAATAAAAGTAAATATCGTCAATATTCATACGACAAAGGTAAATAATCTTAATTTTGCATCTACTCAAATCCGAAGTGACCAGACTTCATACATATGCGTATGAAAACCGATTACATAACCGCATGCCTGTTGCGGCTAAGTGGTTAGACTACCCGATTACGGAGCAGAGAAGAACCCTCTATCCAAGTGGTTATTAAATATGGTTTCCATACTGGTTTCTGGTTAACCTCTTAGATCACATTATTCGTTATATAGCAAATACCGATTTGGATATTTCAGACCCATATATATGTCTGAATCCTAACGAGGACAAATACTTGAACAAAGCTTTTAAGGAAAATTTTCATTTTTAATCTGAGTAAAGGTAACTTGGATTTTTAAAAAGGTTTCAAGGAGCTGCAAATTACCAGCACATATGATACATGTATATAAGAATAAATTTTCAAAATAGTGGAGGTTATATACGAATCTTACATTCAAGAGATAATTGACCCTCTCTAAACATCTAACCTTCCTGAAACGTTATATTGTATAAATTTGTTAATAATAAGAAGTCATTATAACGTTATATAAAAATAGATTGGTGGATGTTGGAAGGTTAGAATGTAATGTTCTTGGACACGTTACACACGCCATTTTCCTGCAAAGTTTCAGCATTATTATGACCCAAATATGTTTACATACCTAAAAGGTTACTTTCCAATAAATTTGTGAAATGGTTTACATAAAGCGTTTATCGTTATGTGCGTAGTATAGAAAGTTACAGACTTTATAATTTCTTTAAAAACGTTTTGTAGCGTAACAAAGCCACTGTAGGATTTTAAATCCATGCGTTTAATAATCTTGTAGTAGGTAATGGTGCGAATGTCATGTTTCATAGAAATTCTTTCTTATATGTTGTTACAAATTAAGCATACAAATTAAGCGTTAGGCCGCATGCAAAATTAAAAGTGAAATCGCACAGCAATTCGTATAAGTTAGAAGCAGCTGTCGCGGCATATGTTAAACTTCTTAAGTCAGCGAACAAGTTTGATGTTGAGAGGAAAACAGGCACTACAATTTGGTATCAGTATATTGTATGACTTGAGTGTACATTTTAGTTATAAAAAATTAATGTGTAAAAACTACTATTCTTGTTCGGAGATCCATTAACTAATACAATTTAGGTAGTTCCAGGAATAATGAATTAGAAACTCCCAGAGAGGTCTCAGTATCGTTATTTAGTACACTAAATATATACAAGTAATATCTTATATTAACCACAGACGAACTTTTCAAATGTAACGTTTCGTCGGAAATATTTTGGCAATTTAGTTAATACCTAAACTTTGTTAATTATTAATAACTAAAAATTTGCCATAATAAGGTTTGAGCCTTAAAATTGCAATATACCTTACTAAATATAGAATTCTTTAAATATATTTGAAATTATTAATAATTATCCCAATACAAATGTTACAAGATGAATATGAAATGTCCGTAGAATATTAGTATAATATAATGCAATATTAATTTCGCAGTTTAATGAATATTAAATTAAAGGAAATTTCCCGCATCGACTTTGAATAAAATATTACTGGGTTAGTACGAGCGGAAGAAATGCGTTGCTATTCGCTGAACAGTGAAAACATAATACTGTCACGAGCATAATAGCCACGAGAGATACTGTAAATTCATTATGTGCTCAACCATAAGAGATGTTTCACAAATCTTACGTAACCAACTGTTACAACGTAACACACAAACTGGCCTCGCGTGTTGCTTAATTACCGCTTTGTATATAATTACCATTCAGAAATATGATATTGCTATATTTTTTGTGCTTTTAGCTGATTTCAAACCGAATTTACTTGAGTGCTGCTTCACATTCGTTACTTTTTTTCAAAAATAGGTTTAATCTGATTCAGTTAGATCCAACCAGAAAAACTCGCATTGATCTATAGATGGAAGGCCAAAAAGTAAGAAAGTTATAGACAAGGCAAATCGGAATGGTCGAGAATTCATGACTATATATATATACACTTTGCTTGACATTATTATTATTTGTATAAAATATAATATAATATTCGTATATAATTATTAACAAATTTACAAGTATCAAGTATGCTTCTAATAGGTTATTAGCTTCAGCATTTGATAATTCCATCCCCTGGAAGTCGAAAGGATTATAATGACTTACAACATATAATTTCAACAATATATTTTCAAATATAGAGTTACTGGCAAACAAATAATTGGCCCGTATTAAATAATTTTGTTTCGTAAATCTATAGTCATATTCAGGACGAGATATGCGCTATTTAAGTTTGCAGTGCTATTTAAAATTGCAATTAAGAAATGCAATCAAATTTGACTCTACATTTGTAAAGTGCTAATTCACTTAGTAGGCATTATTTAGTAATGAGTAATGTTCGAATCAGCAATGTAATTTACGTTAAATTTAGAGTACGTATTTATTATTCCTTTGACCCACACCGCAGGTCGTTTGAACTTATGGATTTGGT
Source organism: Trichopria nigra (assembly GCA_030522945.1). Taxonomy (NCBI): domain Eukaryota; kingdom Metazoa; phylum Arthropoda; class Insecta; order Hymenoptera; family Diapriidae; genus Trichopria; species Trichopria nigra. Next base: position 534 of record JAPYZR010001307.1, on the reverse strand, counting down.
AGAAGAAACTGATGGGTTAAAAAATAATATGCTACATGGATTTTACAGATTTTTTATGAACTTTCTAATAAAAATATTAATTTTCGTACATACAAATAAAACATCGGCGAAAAATGGAGTTTATTTTTAAAACCAAATTTCGATTTGTCTGTAACCTCTACATATGCCGAATAAAATATAGAAAAATAGCTCCATCAAGTAAGAAACTACAATAAGTTATTTCAGAATTCTTATATATGCGTAGTTATTACGCATGATGAATAAGTTGAAATCGGATGTTTACCAAAGAAAGCCTCTGGATTACAAGTAAATGCATATAACACAGGGCCCTTCTTTGGGCATTCAACTGCATATGTATTTCTCTTCAACTTCAATATGTCCAAACAAATTTTTTCTTTAATCTAAAGAGAATTTGTTATAAAAGGATTTACGGGAGAGAGGAAGGACCGAGTATGAAAAAAAAACGAATAAGTGTTCCTTTTAATAGTCCTGAGAAGGACTGTTTTATTGATGAGTCGTTAATAGTCCTGAAAA
>JAPYZR010001306.1:0-22521 GCA_030522945.1 Trichopria nigra | reverse complement strand
TGTTAATTTCTTCTAATCTGACGTCGTATAAAAAACGATACCATTAAGAACACAATTTTATCTTTTTTAGTCGTTTTCTATCAGTCTCTTTAAGCAGGGCTTTGATGAGCCGTCAAACGGAAAGAACGCGCACGAGTAAAGTATTACCGTATAATGCAAGATCGTAAAATGTAAGGTCGCACTGCTTACGTAAAGAATTGCATAATCAGTTATAACAGTTCGCGAAATGAATACAGGTTGAAAACTGACGAATTGAGCAAGACCCTGATAGAAGTATATTCAGAGTTTCTTCTCTCTTACAACGATAACGTATAGTGTTATAATAATAGGCATGTTAATATATGTTTGGACAGGTTTCTTAATTAAGCTCAACTTTGCCTTTAAACATTAAATTATTACCAAACTTTATTGTCCTAAAATATACATGTTATTAAGTTTTATCCACGAGGAGATTGAAATATTGTCCAACATATTTTCAAACATTCCAAATTCCAAGCATCCACCAAACAACAATATCTTTATGATGCCCTCGCCATAATATTAACTAGATTTTCACCGGACTTATGATTCTTCAGGTCACATTTGCAGTACTGTATTAATAATTCAATGGTCTCGGACGTATACTAATTTTTACATGGGAGATGTTAACACTATCGAGGTGACATTGCCACAACTATCGTAATCTGTCTTAGTATAGTAATATGTCGTGCAGCTAAATTTTTGTATTTATTGCAAGAACATAGATCCGCTAAAGAATCTTTTTTATATTCGAATACAATATTTAAAAACATGTAACTATTCAAGTATTCGTAATATAATAAATCAAATTATAATATATGGTAATAGAGCCTTTAGCTGCTCTGTTACCAGAACCTTTATAGTTGAGTAAAACGATAATAATAAACAAGGGGACAACTGATGAGTTTATCACACACGAGCGAAGTGAATTCTGCCAATTTTATTTGATCAAGATCACTTTGTCTTACGTGTTCCTTACGATATTTTCTTAAATAACTTGCGGAAAAGAGATCCATCAACCTGGAACCTCCACAATCAAATTTCGACCTTTCAAATAGCTCGAAATTTTGGGGGCTTTTTTTGGGGGGCTTTTTTTGGGCACCAATAAATAATTTTGGGCTCCATTAGAATTTTCAAAAACAGCGATTTTCTGTGGAGGTGCCAGCTGACGTCAAGCTAGCACCTCCATTGCATGAAAAATTCCTTTAATTTCAAAAAACGGTAACAAGAATTTTGGACTTTTTTTTGCTCTTTGATGCACCCAAAACCAAATGCAAAAAATCAACCCTTGTACCAAAAAACAACCCTGCTAGTACTCAATTTATAAGAAAAATGATATATATGTATGTATGGGGTGGTTTTCTGCCTTTAGGGGTGGAGCCCAAAAATCGCAATTAGGATATGTACTGTTTAGAATTATAAAAATAAAAATATATTAATATTAGTTTTAAGTCTAATATTTTAGCTGAAATGAAATTTAATGAAATACAATTGCTTCCCTTAAACTTCATTAGGTATGAATGTTAGCACCGGTAGTATAAGTATACTGTAATGTTGATTTACAATGTAACAGACCTTGTCAGTCACTTTGTAATTGCAATTGTAACAACATATACTTTAATAATCGTGATATTTTTGTCAAAATGAATAGTTTTTAAAGCGAATAACTCTGAAATTTTAGACCGATTACGTAACTTCTGAAAAATGCTTATTTTCTTTTATTACACATTGCAATCAAACTTAAAATTAATTTTAGAAACCAGGATAGGTTAAGTAAAATAACATTTACAGAAATTAACGTTACTATTTATCACATATACCATAATATTTACTTCAAAACACAAATAAAAATATAACCTAACCTACTTCAGAACGGCGCATGTGCAATGCTGTCATTTTAGTCTTTGTCACTATAGGGAAGATAGAATTTTTTATAATAAAAAGTAGTATAAGGACGGGTAGCTTACTATTTTTGTAGTTGGCGCAACTAATTTCAAATATTCCCACCAAGTAACCTATAGGTTTACATACTGTGTTTTTTTTTTTGTCACATTATCTACGTCCACGCCTACTACTTTTCACGTTGTTAGGGTAACCAATCATTTTTTCCGTGTAGTACTGAAGAAAATAAACGACATCAATTTTTTTCATCATCTTTCACTTTGAATGCCTTTATCCCTATATCTATAAATGTTAACGATTGTCTATATATAACAGTATAGAAATGGGACACTTTGATATTGCATCAGAGAATTATTAAAGACTTTTCAGACTTCACTTTAAGAAAGGACGTTCGTACGATGAGGCACGATCGAGTAGCTATAAATCGCGATTACTATATATATAGTAACGCTCTACCATATATAATGCCCTGCCGTTCGATGACACGGCCATCGAGGGCATTGATCATCTGCGGGATCGACTTGTCACGCTGTCGGAAGACAGATTTTAGTAGGCGTCCTGGACGGAAAAGCTCGATTACTGATCTGTCGTTTCGATTTTGTAAAGCGATGAATCATATATGCAATATAAGCAAGAAAAATCTTAAGAATATTACGACATTAATCCAATGCTTTCAATTAGAGCCAAATGAGAAATCTGTTTCGTGATCTTGTTACCGATTTGATTTCGTTAATATTAATTCTCCATACTTTGAACCGCTGCTACACTTTTGTTAAATATTTTTGTACTGTAAAAGAATCAGTCAAGTGAAACTGCCAAGTACTATACCATTCCTGGTTGGCAAGTCAGCAGCGTAGTCCAGGTACAGAATTAAGCCCATCAGAACACTACCTTGTGGAATACCAGCTTTGATTGAGTAGTACTGCGTAAATTCGTTATTCATTTGGGGTTGGCGGCCGAAGGCCGCAGGGGCGAAGCCCCTAGTTTATAACTGTATTTTGTTAAATTAGCGGCCCTAAGTGAATGAATGAGCGCGCGGCCGAATGCCGCGAACGCGAAATCTACCGAGTCTAGACAGGCCCAAAGGAGGCCGCAGAGGCGACGCCGTTAGTCTTTTTGTTGCATTTTTAGATTCGTTATTATCTGAAAAAAAAAATATATGGTCATTTTTCCATATCCCCATACATTCTACATTCATTAGTAGAATTACCTATATGACACCTTAATATCGCTAGAAAATATACCTTTGCTGCTCTATGGTTTATATGTACTTCGTGTTAAATGCACAAAGGGATTAAAAAATAAAATACATAAAACATATTTAGAAGCATGTTATTTTAATTCAATAAATAGCTTATTCTAAGTGATGTATAAAGTGCACGGTATTTGATGAAAATTTTATTTACAGGCAGAGGATCTACTGGATGACATTTTGTCATTCGAAGCTGGATCACTAGGAGAAGGACTGAAAGATGGACAGTCCGGAAGTCTCTCGAGTCTTCCTGATCTGCAAATAAAACCTGAGCCGCTATTACTCACCGATGCGGAAATTCATGCACTCGCAAAAGATAGACAGAAGAAAGATAATCACAATATGAGTGAGTGCAAAATGTTAACTTCCTAAACCCTCATTTCTGGTATTTTGCTTGTATAAATTACAATGGTATAACTTGTCGATTAAAGACATAATTAAAGCTTTATTTTCAACGAAATTCAGGTATAGTATAAAAACAATAATAAAATTCGTTTTTTCATTCTTAAAGAATGCTATATGAATACTTCTTGTGCTACACTGAAAAGTGGACTTCGTAATTCCGAGGATTTCAATTTAAGTCAACTGAATAATATGTGTCCATATTTCCCAAGAAATATATTATAAAAGTAAGGAATTTAATTAATAATCACGCAATATACCCTTTCGCGTGATTAATTGTAAGAGCCTGATGCGTGCGATATATAAAAAGCATTTATGTCACTTTCCTGAGATGTGAGATTAAATTGTACGCTAGTTTACTTAAGGTTCGCCACAAGAGACCAATATTCTTTCGTAATGTATTCTTAATTTATTTCTCCAAAACGACGCGTTTTTTTTTTTTAATACTCCATTTAGTATGGATATATTCCAAAATCTAACTAGTTCCTCGTAAAACTTCAGCATATCCAAAAAGAGGTTACAGAGGAAATTCTGTTTGTTAATTTGCGAGTCATCGTGCAGAATAACGCATGTATACATAGGTAAAAGTTGACAGACAAAACATTTTTTATTGCGATCGAATACTATTCTATTTGACCTGAAATGTGGATATTTGATGAACAAGTAGACGATCATTTTTTTCCCAAGATGATCACATCCAATAGGTCGTTTTAATTTAATAGGTTGTTTTTTTTTTTTTTTTTTGTCGTATTGTCGCTACTATTTACAGATTAAAGCAAGATAAAGATTGCAAAAAACGCACATTTAAAATGTGCGTACTGGTTTTATAAATGCGTCATAAGTTAAGGACTGCAACAGTAAAGGTCTCTATGGGTAGTTGGCGTGCATAATTTATGCAAAGCATTGAGCATAGTCTGAATCTTAGTTGTAATCAGAATGGCGAGTGTTTGAACTAATTTTTATTGATCTCCAGATCAACGTTAATGAACAAAAGCGGGTAAAATCATTATTGATTTCACGAAACGTGTCCCGCTGAATTCCGACAGTTGATAATATATAGTCGCTTTGTAAAAAGGACGGCGCCAACGCGTAGTATTAAAAAGGGATTTTTATTTCCAGGCCTGATTCGATGCCGGCGAATCTTGAGCTAGCCCCATGGTTTGGCCAAAGTCCGGGAGGAAATAACGGTCGTCTCGTTACTTCCAGCGGAAATATAGTACCGGAGTTCTAATTGGCGAAACACTGGATTGCTCAGTTCTATCGGATATCCAGTCTCGAGTCGCTCCCAAATGAAAAGAGAGATTCCGTGTGGCGCGAAGATTCGAGTGTTCGGTTCTCCGATAGGAATTGGGCACGTTCGATCGTCCTATCCTGAATTAACCGCCGTAATCTAATCAGCAGGATCAGAGGAAGTTTCTTCCGGAGAAGGGTCGAGTGCGGACTTATACAAAGTTTTCCGTAGCTACTGCAGTCGCCAGATCTGCAGGTTCTGACAGTGTGGTACGGACGGAACAGCTTCCCGGCGCTTCCTACCAGTACTAGGCAATCCTCCCTTCACAGTTACTACGCGTCCGTTACTTCCTTTTCTCTTTTGTGCCTCCCGATCTACAGTACCAGCATTTAACTCACCCCATCTTTTAGCGCCTGAAACCGTAAAACAAAATTATACTTATTTCCAAGAATTTATCGGACCTTATGGTTCTGCATTAACCCAAGACCCTGCGTTTATCTTAAAACAAAATGAAATACATTTAATTTGACGTTACCTAATGTTTACGATACCTTATGTTTACGATACCTTGAATTTGTAAGGGTTTCATTCTACTAATGCGATACTATCCGCTTTCATCCGCTTGGACGAAAAAAGTTACTGCGAAAACTTACATAGTCATTGACTTTTGTTCCTTTTGAAATATTGAAAATAAGTAAATTTTGGATTTCTGACGTTCTTACAGGTATTTTAAGTACCCTCTGTATAGTAAAGTCATTTCTACATAAAACTATTCGCCAAATTCTTGTTAGTAGTATCAAAGGCACTGTTGCATTACAAAAACTGAGCAAGAATAAGTTGTATAATTTTTAAACCACTCGGTGTAGCACACCGACGAAAATACACATATAAGGTATGCACATGGACCTTGTATATCGGCTTAGATCTAATTAGTTTTTAGGATATATCCATACTAAAGTAGCGGGCGGGCGGGGGGGGGGGGCGAGACCAAACACATTATCACCATAAACATTATATATAGAACGCATAACTTTATCATTTCATGTATAGTGTTTAATAGTGATTCCACTTTATCCCACACTATCCGAATGTAAAAGTTAGGTTGGGTACGAGTACGGGTAAAGTATAGTCAAAACATACTACATGACACTGATGTATTAGGCTATATTTTGTTTAGAGGTTATCTAGCGGCAATTGTCTTATATTGTGAAGTTTTTTTTTTAATTTATTTTAGATTTAAAATTTAATTTTTTTTTGTTATTTATCAATTAACGGTATATTACGCAACTAGTAAGGCAAAATGACATCGGTCAAGTGAGGAGTTTGTCACGTTATACGTGATACAGCCATACGTTAAATATCGTACACTTCTCTAGATATAAGTATACGATTACTAGTCAATATTCGGATATTTTGTTTTCAATCGTAATTAGTCTTACGGCTCTCAAAGTAAGTGTCAAAGCGGATGAAAGCGGTTTGTACCGCATTAGTAGAATGAAACGCTTGTAAATTCAAAGTATCGTACACTATTTCCGGCGAAACTGACTGTGAAGGCCGGCGATGTGTAATCGTATCAATTTTTGTAAATTATTATTTTTGAGAATAGGGTTACGAAATTACACAGTCTACGCGTATACTTATGGGAACTGTAATATTTAATCACACACGGTAATGTAAAAATAGAGCAAGTTTTCATCTGGAAGAGCCTAATGTATTGTCATGTTTTACGTCATATACGTATCATTTGTTATATTCATATAGAATAAATAACATATTTTATAATATATTGAAATACGTCATATTGAATGAGATAACTTTATTCGATGAGCTTTAGAAAGACATTCAATGCATTTTTAATGAATTTATCTCTCCTTTTTCTCTCCTTCGCGTCCCTTGATTATGAATTAAAAATTTTTAAGATTTTTAAATAAAAAAGAGCAAACTCAATAACCATAGGCGGATGTTCATCAATCGATTTTAATACAATTAAAAATATTGCTTTTTATTTCTGGACCTACAATATAGCACCTAAACAGCAGAATCCGATCGAATTTAATGTACATATGTTCAGAATAACAAGAAATGTCACCTTCTCTCATTATAAGTCTCAATTTCGAGTTTTACAAAATTCGACCAATCCCTAACGTTTAATGACAAAATATTGTAACTGTACCCTCTCTTTCTCTCTCTTAGGCTCTCTCGTTATATTACAACATGTATAATATAATATTATATACATATTGTAAATATATACGTATATTAGACCTGTCGGTATTTAATGCATGGTACTATTTACTGGTTCGACGAAGCAATGTTAATTGCCATTGCCACTTAAATACTATACTCACCTTTCATTGACATTATGTAGTCTGATAGTCAGGCGTAGACTACCTTGGCCGTCCAGGAGAAATTTTTACAGCTGGATGCAGCCACTGCAATGGAAATTAGTGCAAAATACAAAGTTGCCCTTACAAACACAGCCCATGAGGAAGTATGACAAAAACTCCGTGCGTCATGTTAGAAGTTATTTGTCCTCTTTTTTATCTTCGTATAAATACCGTGGTATGAACATTATTATTTTTTTATTATGTTTTTATTTTTTATAAATAATATATAATGTGTTTCTACTTGATGCATATGTCGGTGCACAGTCGTTCGCTGTCGTGGAGGAATGACTCATTAAGAATTCTAACCAATATGTATTGCTGTACATAAAACGACGACAGTTTATCAGCGGTCTTTCTCATTTGACCTTTGTTTCTAGGATAAGTCCATAGCCGTTTAGCAAACGTAACGATTAGACTAATTCCTCTTAAATGCCCGGAAATTGAATTGTACAGTAAACGTCCTCGTAATTGATTAAAGGGTTTCTTACAGTTCGTTAGATAAGTGTGTTTTTCATTTATCTTACCTTTAACAAGTATCTTGCGTCCATACTGCGTATGTTAATTTTGACTAAAGATATTTCATTAGCTTCATCAATTAATACTAGAAAAGTTTTATGTCTAAAATATATCATATTGCTTTCAGTGTATGAATGTATATATTAAAACGAATAAAAGATAACTAGGCTTTATAATAGACTTTACTCCTGCGGCCACCGCTCGCTTGGTTGACGGATTTTGGCCCTTCGGGCCTCTTGAGACAAGGTATATTTTGCGTTCCCCTCCGCCGGCCGCGGACTCAGTAATTCGGTTAGGAACAGAAATTTAACAAACTTTAATGATCAAATAGTTCGTAATATTTGTCGTAAAATAGTCTCTGTTCAGAGCCCCATATGTAACGCTAAAATTTCTGCGCGTGGCCTAGCGGCGACTCTCCACAAATTCGAGCCCTCGATAGCAATGATTATTTGTAGATTTTCAAAATTACTATTACGTTTCCACCGGTCATTTTAATGAATTTATATTTTTATTGGAAATTTCATGATCCGACCCCCTGCAAACGTAGAATGTAGCAGTTAAGAGGCAAGCACGCTAACCAGTTACTCTTCGGCTCCACAATTCATCCGAGAAAGAAAAATATGCTGGAATCTACTGAAATGATGGCGTATACTCAGCCTGTATGCATAATCATCATTTCACCATATTTTCCTCCCCAACAACACCGCACTACCTTGTGACAAGGTTAAGTAATATTGCTATAACGTTGTCAATCTTACAGCAACATTACTCAACCTTGGCAAAAGGTTCGGTGCTGTTATAGGGCGCATATTTGCCACTGAATTTCTATTATCGTAACATTTTTTAAAGATACGTTATGATTCATGAGTTTTTTTTTCTTTTATTAATTATTTCTTTTCAAATTATTATTATTATTTTTTTTTTCTTTTAATTATTTTTAATTCATAACGTACTACTACAACTACTAGAAGGCATTTATATATTAATTCTTCGTGCACTGATTGTTACAAAACGATCATCTGCGTTTATTATTGACTCTGCTTCACTATCCTTCAAATCGATGTTTTTTTATTATGTCTTTAATATTATTGAAAATCAAATGCGCGATCAATGAAAATATGACTATAAACGGAGATAAACTCAAGGTAATGATACCGTGGATGATTTAAAAAAAAGTATGGTAAAAGTATGATCGCGTGCTTATTCCTTGAGACTCACCGAAGAATAAGGTGAATTCTTGTAATAAAACGCTATGAAATGAATACGTACTATCTTGAAATTTCTAGCATTTATCTAATCGATAAAAATAAATAAGAAAACCAACAAACCGTAAATTATTTCCGCGAGCAGAAAAGTTAATTTATTTATTATTACAGGAATGATAGTTTAAAGAATTATTCAATAGCAATAAAATGTTCAATGCAAATGAATGCAGCTAACTAGAATTTATTATTAATGTATTTTTAATAGCATAAGTGAATGTAGAGCAGAACAATACATAAGCCGGACGTTTATTTTTTTCAGTCGAGAGACGGCGAAGGTTTAACATCAATGACAGAATTAAAGAGCTCGGTACTCTCCTACCCAAGACAAATGACCCGTAAGTACTGGCCTGTAGTTTATATTGTTGTTAATTCATATATTTTAAACACTGCTTATGTGTTTTAACAAATAAGTGCTGTGTAATATTACGACCCCCTATTTACAAAGGTAAAGGTCTAAAATTATTATTATTATTATTATTATTATTCGTTCAAATAATTTCACTAGACCAACGAAATATATTGGGGTATGAAAATCGTAAAGTATAGATAATGTCTTCCGATATTACAGCTTCTTACATTTTTAAACCTGCATATTTTTAATTCTAATTTCTATGGTAAATTCTTTTCGACGTAAATGATTAAATATTTTTAGTTATATACATCATGTGAGTTATACGTGGCTGCACATGTAAGGAAAATGACGTTTCAACTAAGTTTAATTGTCGAAATTGGTAGAGCGTATAGCTTGGAATTGCTTTAAATTCATCATCACACGGAAACATTTGAATTTAGATTGCTTTATGTTGAAATAGAGTGACCATTTACATGTGACCGTGTGTGTGTGTGTGTCTATCCTTAAAAAAAAAAAAACATTTTTATGTGAAAAACATATGCCCAGTTCTCCATAGGAAGAAATTACTTTATATAACAAATAAGTTGTATATCCAAAAAACTTGAAATTACCGTAAAAAATAGGTATCATATTATTTCTTCATTCTAGAAAAAACAATTAAATCTTTCAATACCTAACCTGCAGGGGCGAAACCCCTAGATACAATCTATATAATATATTGTAGCTTCAAGCAACAATATATCATAAATCATAATTCAAGTATGAATGAATAACTGGAACAATTATTACGAGGACTACGCAATCTGACATTGTTATGAACAATTGTTTATATTAAATATCCGATAAAACAAAACAAAAAATATATACCTGTTGATAAAATCACAATGCACTTAGCGTATAAATTCACGCCGCCGAAGTGGCTATTCTAAATTCAATCTCCAGTAAAAAAAGAAACAAAAGTTTCTGCCCAATTTTTCTGGCCTCTATGTTAATAGTATCATTTAATAGTATATTATCTATTAAGGGCAAAATTATCGATATTCAAGAGTATGAAATTGATTCAAGAGTATGAATATCACGCTCGTGAATATCGATATTTCGATACGATGTGTTTCGTCGCGAAATCGAAAGAAGCGCTCGCTGTAAATGCTCAGAATTCGTTTTTATTAAATCTATATATCTTTTGAACGGGGTTGTCCGCCGTCCGAACGAGTTTACAAAACAAGACCTGTCAACATTGAGGATTTCATGTAACGAATAAATAATTAAATTAATGCTACAACTGTCGAAAAGCTGGGGAATATGATAAACAAGTTTTCATTGCGGCTAGCTTATTATAAAGCACAGGACGGCAGCACAAAACTATTTGTTCTTACCAAGTTTAAAAGTAGTGAGGTTCGCAACAAAAAGGAGCCATTATTGTCTGTAAATAAAGGAATGATTGTGCAATTGAAATATAATGGATGGCGTCATTCATTTCATAAAAATGTGGATCACCAACAAAAATTGGGTTCACTGACACCTCTGCTCGGGATGTCTTCAACCAACAGAATAATGCGGAAACCCTCAAGTTTTTATCGAAGTAATGCCTGGGTGATGTGAATAGCCGAGAGGAGTCTTCAGCAATACAAAAGGTGTGCCGACTGTGGGTTTTCGGTGATCGTGGTGGATCTAGTGGTCTAGTTTTTGTAAGCCGACACCTTTCAGAATTACCTCATTGAAATTTAGTTTACCGTTAAAATTATAAAATCATTTAAATTTTTCTTTTTTCATAATATGACGTATTTTGAATATAATTACTTATTCAGATAAATAATGGTTTGGAATAACATAATAATAAACAATAGTAATATCGTGATAGATATATGAAAGTAGAAATATACAGTTAATAGTAGTAGGTATATTCATCGACTGAATAGACTAAGTACGTCATTTCATTACATTGCACAGTATTTCTTCCTATGGCTGTGATTATATATAATGAGTCAAACATAATTGATGTTGAATTTAATTATTACAAAAATATTCTATTAGATTTTTGGGTTCCTTGTGGTTTTAAACGCGGACATTTGATGAAAAAAATGAGGGGTAATTGTTTTTTTACCGAAGTGATCAAATTCAGCACTTCGTCCGACCTACGGTGCGTGTCGAAGTAACAATTATTATTTATACTTCGTAATTAAACATTTGTTCGTCCTGGAATTATAAAAATAGTCGCGAAAGTGTGTGCTAATGAATTAGCTTTCGGAAACTCAACCAATAATTCGCATTATACCTCAAATGTGGCATAAATATGCCAGCAGCGTCCGGATTAGCAAACCCGAAGGCCATCTGCGAAATTGGCACAAACTTCTCCGTATCTGCAATTATTTTAACAGTATCATTACTCAACACTGGAAGGCTGCAACTGTCGACTCTATAAACCGCTTTTCCTTTTCGATTCATATCAGGCGTCATTCGATTCACGTTTTATCGAATAGAAATGTTGAACACTATTATATAAACATTTAGCATCATTAACATTTGGTTAATTATACATTTTTAGGTGTAATTTCACGGATAGAAGATTGATGCCATGTGGTTCTGTTTCTATATTTTTAACTTTGCGTAATTTGTTTGATAATTATATTAATTATCATTGTCTAGGAATATACTTTCATACTCTTTTAGCAATGAGTATTCATTTTCGCCACACAGCTCGATGATCGCTCTTTGTCATTGTCAATACAACACAAAAAAAAAATAAAACATTACATATAAAAAACGTCGTTTGATATATATAATAATAAACAAGAAGAGGAAATATAAGGGATATTATAAGCTGAGTCTTTAGGGATTTTTTCGTGACATATGCTTTTTCAGATTTAATTATGAATGAATTTTTGAGCCTCTCGAGAATTTGAAACGAGGACTTTTTATGGCAAGATTTTATGGGTCATTTTTTTTTTTTTTTTTTTTAATAATTAAATTACCCCGAGCTTTGTCCGACCTGCGGTCGAAGTCGAACTAACAATTTACAAAAGATAGTGCACATATCCGCGATTTATTCGACACCTGATTTGAGAAACCTTATATAGTTAAAATGGAAGACATTTGAAGATGCAATGTCTTTACGAAACCGGTAATAGGAAAACATTGTTCCAATAATCTCGAAGAATAATCTCGTTAAAAGGAATAAACGAATCTAGTTCGAAAAGAACTGTTTCTTCAATGCCTTCTCGGAAAGCTCAATTTCTCTAATGCGGCCTAGAAACAGAAGTACTCGAAATCACTCTTCCCGCACGTTATTTATAAGAAAATATTGTACGGAACATGTAAGACAAAATGATCTCGGACATAGATAGATGTGATCTATTAATTGCGAACAAATCTTAAAACCTTGCATCGAATGAAAATTAGAATAGTGATCAACACATTTAGAATAATTTTGACTTGATGGTATAGGGGAGGGTTCTGTAGTTTTGACTCTTTTTTTCGAGTAGTCACAAATCTGCCGTTGAAACTGACAGCAATGGCAATATTGACAATTGACAATTCATTTTCATTTTAAGTTCATACGCTCGCATAATGCTAAAAAAAAAGGAGATCAAAATTATAATATGAACAAAAACTACAACACCCTTCTATAACTGTTTCTAAAATTGAAGTACTTTAGACATGTAGGCACTTCATTGTTTTATTGTAAGATGTTGAATATGCAATTGCAATGATCAATGTGCATATTATAAATTTGTTCATTAACTGACTGTGAATTTCTTGGTTTGTTCATTAACAATAACATCACATTTATTTTTCAGTTACTATGAAATTGTGAGAGATGTCAGACCAAATAAAGGTACTATACTGAAATCGTCCGTCGAGTACATCAAACTTCTGAAAAATGAATTGACAAGAATGAAACAAAGCGAGCTAAGACATAAACAGTTAGAGCACCAAAATCGCAGGCTTTTACTTCGTATACAGGAATTAGAAATTCAAGCGAAAGCCAACGAAAATTCTGTAAGCGACTTTAATTGGGCCTCGTCTTCCAACACCATGCTTAGTTCATATTCCAAACCCAGGCATGACCATAGAAAGGTAATACGCATTTAATACCAAATTTTTAATTGCATTTACGGGATTGTCATTTAGTTCTTTTAGGGCACTGCGTGACAATCGAGTCTTTAGAAATCAGTAATATTAAAATTTATTTTCAAATTTCCTCGTCTATTTTTAATGATGATATGTTTTTTTTTATGTATTAAGTGTTCGATGCTTGTTATGACATTTGCATATATACTTATAATTGAAATGTAATCAGTTAGATGAGCATATGGACATCTTTTTTTTTCGTAGACCTCATAGTATGATTAAATATTTCAATTTTGATCAAATGAAAAATGGCACATCTCCTGATGTACCCTAATAATAACGAAACTATATAGATTTACTGGAAATAATTACGTGCTAACTGCAAGTAAACATATTTCTTTTGTTGAAACAAATATTCATTAATTACTAACAAATATAGATTCAGAGTGAGGAAATTTTATTTAATATAAAAAAAATATTTATTAACTATAAATAAACCTTATTGGTTAACAGATCTTTATTAGCATTAAACAAATATTTCTTTGAGCTTATTCAAGTATAGGATTTGTTACTTGTTAACAAATATCATTTACTGTAACAAACTTATTTTTCAGTGTAATATGACTTCCGAAATTAATTTTTTCAAACAATATTCATATTTTAAATATTTCATATCTTTTGGCAAATGCATGAAATAACCGAGTGAAACGATAACCGGAGTAAATTTTTGTAGATCTTGCCCAGATAAATTAATCTTGTTAGAATGGGTCTAGTGGTCCTGAGTATAAGGAAAAGTAGATGAATCACACAAGTCCTCTTCCGTTTCGATACGATCAACCGGATGAGCTGACGTACCGCCGATGTTCGAGGTCGTAACGTCTATCCGTCCTTCAAATTCCAATATTCACAACTCTTATTCTGTTCATCTCCTTTATTATTCTCGAGATAACCGATTTCCGTAGAACTGGTTTTATTAATATGCTCTAGTGCCAAGGTAGGCGGAATTAAATAAAAAAGCAACTATTTCGAAAAATTGCATAAGGAAATCCTTGATGTTCGCATTTCTTGAGGAATATATCATGTATATGTTTTCCTGTTTACAAACTGTCCGTATGTATATTCACGTTTCTTGTGTCATTTTTTCTCTGTTCCAGCTTCCTGACTTAGTTGCGGAAGAGGCTTTGAATATGTCACACTTCGAGGACCTGATGGAAGATGATGCCGGAGGACCTGTACACAGTGGCGACCCTATGCTGTCCTCACCTCATCTGCCACCATTAAGTCCGCCTGCGTCCGCTTGCCATCATCCTTTGCCCGAAGAGGACACGTTGGGAAGCCTCATACCGTCGAGTTCAAATTGTTCCTCGGACATGGATATTGTAGCGTAGCGTAAAACCCGTGGTGTGTCTGTTTTGAACTGTGACTACAAGTTTCGCCGTGAACCGATAATTCCCGAATACACCACAGTTAATTTATTATTAGCAGTGTTAGTTCCAAAACTTTGTAGCGACTCACTTATTTGCAGTTAGTCTATTACCCACTTATGTGAGACTTGGTGAAGCATATCTATCGTAACTGACCGACTGAATCTAACTTCTCAACGAGAAAGATAAACTTATTATAAAAAGACCTTGCATATATGGCTATTGCTTGGGAAAAGATACTTAACAAATCATCACGAGTTGGAATCGACAGATTTTACGCGTACTACAGTCTTGTATCAAACACCTTGAATGAAATGCGCTAAGGAATAAACTTGGTTCATTTATGCTTTAGTGGAGTGTTAAACAAGAGATAACACACACACACACACACACAAATATATATATATATATATATATATATATATATATATATATATAATGTTGAATAAGACAACAGAAAGTCAAGACAATCAAGAAAAAGGCCAATTCTTAAGTATTCGATAAGAATACAAAATTCATTAAAGATATAATGTTATTTGAAAAAACAGTTTTCGATTGGTCGTCAATGAGAAAAAGTACCTTTGCGTCGTCAAATCATTGCACTAAGACTGAAGCCAGTGCCTAATATTGAGCGAAAATTTTAAAAAGTCTTTGCTCTACTGTCTTGTTACAGTGGACGTCCATGCGGTGCCGTAGAAATTCATTTTACGGTTGTCCAAGTTTATTATTACATAATGTTCGTAAGAGTTGTAGAAGCTAAACAAGTTAGTAACGTGTATTTGAAGGAAATTATATTGTAGCGTCATTGGGTGCCACGAAGATGTTCCGAAAGACATTTCCATTTCTATATGAGGCGCCTGACGTAATGTAAAGGCATCCAAATTAATTCTGGAGCAAATTTTAATTTTTTCGAGAATTATTCTGGAGCTTGGCGATTGTCTTATCCAATCATCATTATATACCAACAACTATTTTTGTTATGACCACTGCAGCTAGGTTTTTGCTGTTAATTATTATCAAGTTACAAACGAAAGAATATTTTATCATTTAAGTTAAGGAATCATTTATAAAGAATGCTTAATTAAATTAGTATTATGATGCGCGACACTGTATATACGTAACATTTACACTAGTACGGTGATCCGTAAGAGCGAAATATTTATAAATAATTTGTTACCGAGGACAAAATGGACAGAAGAATATTCGAATTGTTTTATTCCAATTTTGAATAATATAACTTGTAAGAAGATGTTTTTATAGGGTCACTTCTTTAGATGTTGAGCATATTTTAGGAGACCCCCGTAAACGATATGATATATCTTATCATATTTCAATGATAAAATTGTCACGAATTTAATAATCCAGAGATAATATGCGAGGCCGCGGGTCGTGCTTCGAAATATATTTTATGAATTGTTGACTCTATAGTTAAAAAGTGCCTTGATGAAATCGTAACATACATACGACAGTTTCAGATACAGTTGTGTTTTCTGAATACCCTACCATCTGTAACGTCACGGTAGGCTCCCTTTTCGCTTTCCACGGTTTAGCTTTTACTCGCGTTCCCACCGATTGTCTTAAATTTTCATTATTTGCGGTTTGGAAGAACAGAAGCGTAGCTTGCAGCTTTACTTATATAAGAGTGAGAGTCAAGGGACGCTAAAACATGAAACTGGACGCGGGTGGGTGGGTTAGAAGGAGGATGGGGCAGGGTGGTCCTAAATGAAAGAAAATCAGATCCTAGAAAATAAATGTGCCCGGGATATTCAAAATTTTGCTTTAAAAGAGAAAACGGACGAAATCCTGTTTAATACAGTCGTTAGAATGCAATCAAAGCAGGTGGCCGATGTTACCGATTTGCGACCTACCGGGTACGGTTTACATCAACTGAGCATGTGCAATTGGCATTAGCATTTCGCTGTTGGCTGAGGCGCCGTAACGTGGCGAATTATGGGCGATGTCGCATCCGTGCGTCGAAAATCGCGCGTACAGAAGAGCAATAAAAACTCGTGAGTTTTTCGTCATGCACACACGTGCTACGGAAAATGTACTTCAAAAGCCGTAAACGTTATTGCTACGCCGCGCCGTATACGTAGATGTTCAAGGAGTCATCGCTACTTTCTTTTCCAGTAAAGCTCGGAAGAAAATGCATTAAAAATGTATCGTGGACATCTGACGACGCGGACAAAGAGCACATAACACTCTGATACGTAACGTAGCGCATTGGCGCAACAATTAGGTTCATTAGGCTGAGTCGAACTCTATTCCCCATATTAACTGCGCGTCGGTGCTATGCAAATCGTGCTTTGCAAATTGACTTTGCAAACTGACTTTTACTAACCCGTCTGATGGCCGATATCAGTTTTTATCTGTATTATATTTTAATGAATGGTCATAACTTGCTCTTAATCACTGACTGAATTCAAAAAACGTGTTGACCATCCAGGAAAATATAATATGCAAGTTGAAATCAACATTTTCTTTTTTAGACGTAACTATTAATTATTTTCTTTTTTTCCATTTGTTACGCCGAACATGTCATTTAATTTAAATCACGAACTATAGTTTTGAGCACCCGATAATCGTTGCACATTCCCGCAGTACGTTTATCGCATATCCACATTTCAATGATTACATCGTGGCACTTGAACAAGAACGCACCAATTTAACATTGTTATTTATAATGAGGTCCAGTTCTATCTCATTACCAGGAGAAAAATTCCAAAGGCCATGGTAAAATTGACGGTGCTAACTTTTCGTGGGTGCAATTTTTCCATTGAAAAATAAACAAAACCACGTGAACTTGCGCTAAAATGTGCAAGCGTAAAACAGAAAGGTGTACTATATTTGCAAAGGCAAAAGTACTCATTAGTCATTAGGTTTAAAAGAGTTAAAATTCTAAATCAATGAATTTGGTAGCATGCAACATTCAAACTGCGTGCTAAAGATCTCATTGGAAACATACGATCCGTTTCGTATCATTTTATATTTTCAATACAGGCAGTACGGTGCTACTGGGCAATACTAGCTTACCAAAGCATGCGTACATGAATTATGCTCTTTGCATGTCGGTCAAGAATTACGTAATTAAATGGCGATTCAATGCATTCGACTATGTGTTATCTAAGTACGCGTACCGTCTGTTTGTCGATTTCGAGTCATCTCACTCTCGGTTCGGAAAGCGATTAACAAACTATCGACCTAAATATACATAATAGTATTTCTCTGCTGCTCGTCCCTGCAGACTACAAAGTATCTCCTTGTGTGTAGAGTAGTGTGTAGTGTGTAGTGTGTAGTGTCGGCTTAAGGGGTGAAACGCATCAAATGATAGAGAGTATGAAAGAAACGGGGAGATAAGAGTTTCACATGCGTTTCAGCGGTGAGTAATCAGACGCTTGCCACGTGAGCAGTCGTCATTGCATATTGAAATACAAACGATATCGGTAGCTATCAAAGTAAAAATTATGCTTGACAGATCCTGCAGATCGTCTTCCGATATTTTCACGACCGGTCGCATTTTACGATCTGTGGAGAGCAATAACTATGACGCCTTATGATGAGCGATGTCAAGCAGGCGAGAAGTGTCAAAGATTGGTCAGGACTGAGCGTAATATTTGAGAGATGGGGAAGCTGAATGGGACCAAGCAGATATCTAAATGCGAATCTCGTAGTTCGTCGACTTAAATGATTTAAAGCTATTACTGATATTAGAAAGCACTGACCACGGTTACAAAGGTGCTTGATCATTTTTGATCAAGCAAATAGGCATTGTTACATAATTGTTCAAGTATTAGCCAAAAGATGATCAAGAACAATTATGGAAAGCAACAATAAAATCGAAAGCTACGTGTTTTTCGAAATAATATAAAATAATCGAGTAGAGAAAAAAAATATTTGAAAATGCCATAAACATACAACAGGACCAACGGATCGCTCGAGACAAGAAAAGTTTTTAGGAGCACAAAAAAATGCTTTCACACTCACCAGCGAATACTCTAATGGCAAAGAAAATAACCGATGCAATATTGCCGATGGCTCAACGGCAATGTGATCAAATTAAAGTTTCAATACTCAATATACCTAATAGTTTACAGGCATTTTGAAAGTAGGAGATAACATATGATAGTCGTCGTTTTAATGAGGAGAGCCGTTGAATTTTGTGATAATGTTAGCGGCCATTTCTTTCGATTATAAAATAAAGTAGTTATCTCAATGAACGGTTTCATAAATTGTATTCCCAACGAACCGCGAACTTTCGGTATCTACTAGCGCGACCGTGAGAATGGCTTATATAGTTTGTGTTTCAGCAGTACTGAATTGTAAAGTTTACGATAATTTATAAATAATAGAGTAATGATAGATTCCTAATGTGCGAGGAGAGCGAGAAACCGAAACAGGTGATAAAGAAAGTTCTTTTTTTTTAGAGCTGTAAAATTCTTTGTTTGCGAAACAAACGTCCGAATTAAAATAACGTGTTCATCGTTCAAGTCCGAATGTGTAAGTAATTTTAATATTACAAATTCAATGTTTGTGGTTTACAAGTATTCTAAATCGTGTGTAAATAATTGCGCGATAAATGTATTATATCAGACGTATTTTTCCAAGGTTATGATTATCGTCATAATAGTTTTCGAGTGCGCTGCGTCAACGAAATTATTCATAACGACAGCCATTTATAGTTGATAATCAGCAACAAGTTTCACTACAATATGTATATACATATTATACATATTAAAAACACGTATACCATACCCCTAGTAGAATTTTGAGCGTGACACATAGAGTCCTGGCTGGGGCCCAAAGTGTCACGCTCAAATTCTACTCGGGATACAAAAATCATATCAATTTAACGATTTGGCGGTAAATGCCGCAGAATTCATGAGGGACTGTACCATGTAGATAAATAAATGAATTCGTAGACTGTGAATTATCGACTAATGATTCCATCTGTAAGATGAAGGAACCCCATTACAATTACGCGACATCTCATATAGCTAATAGCTCAATATCCTCAGATAAGCATACAAATTTATTGTGATCATGGATGTTCATATTGTCATTCTGTTAAAACATGTTACCGTAAACCCCTGTAAACATTATTATTAGTTTTAATTTTTTTTTTTTTTTGCAATTTTTATTGCACGTGTTGTCTTTGCACTTGCACATTCCTGCCATCACTTGGCACTGACGTGCATTATCGCATTTATACAAGGATTCTGTAATGACTTAACGGGTAATTATCAATGTTGATTGCCATTGAAATAATATTGTTGCTAAGGCATTTCAGGATTGCAGAGCAGGTCCTTTTCGAGAAAAGAAGACATGAAATTCAAAGAATAGTGCTAACACTGTGCGGGTCAAATCTCCCAAAGATCAATGTTCCAACTGGTTAATACTCCTAATTTTTATGTTCCCAATGTTCAGATTTACGAGCGTCCAATTATCCTAATGCAAAAATTACTAATGTTCGTAATTCCTAAAGAAAATTTTCGTAACGATCAAAACATCTAAACGCTAAAAATACGAAAAGCCCCTAATGCCGAAGTTACGAATGGTCAATATTTCTAATATTACATGAGATATGTAATCGCGACCTTAGGAATTTTACCATTCGTAATTTCGACGTTAGGGCTTTTGGCCTTTCATATTTTTAGCATTTACAAGTTTTGCTCGTTATGACAATTACCTTTAGGAATCACGAACCTCATGAAGTAATTTTTGCACTAGGATAATTGGACGATCGTAAATCTGAACATTAAGAACATAAAATTTTTCGATGTCTTTTATGCATGACTATTACAGTTCGAATGATAATACAGGGATCACTCCCTGCATTATCATTTTTATCATTCGAACTGTAATAGTCATGCATAAAAAACATCGAAAAATATAAAAATTAAAAGTTTTAACCGGTAGGAACTTCGATCTTTAGACAAGTTCCTCAGTGGATTTAGTTGTCTTTCTTTCTTCGAAAACTCTGCTCGACAACGAGATCAACATTATGCCTGATATTGTCAGAATGTATGTATGTAAAATATAATTAAAAATCGAGACACCTCTATACTAGTTGTAGAGCGAAAAGAAATAATAGATTGTCAATATTATAATAAGTAGATGAATGTTTATCTAAATTATCGACAACGCAGAATGTTCGTTGTTATCAGCGTCGTTATTATCGAGAATGAGTGCGATGGAGAAATAAATAACAATATCTAAGAGCGTTTCACAATTGCCGAGTTGCTATTTCTTGTCCACAACCTTTCTAACTTCCCATATATAAGTGAGACTGTTTCAGTACGAGCCCGAAACAAGCTACTATTCTTCTTTCCTTTCTTCCTCCAGAGTAATCCCTTCTTTCAGTGGTAACGAGTGATTGCAAGGAGGAAATGCAATTTGCTCCGCAGTGCCACACGGAAATGGCTTCTCCGACGACATTTCGGCTTTAGTCAGCTTGGAGCTTATGAGAAGCCGGGGCCTGCTCCAATTTCATCGATTATACAATTTTGCTCAAAGGGACAGACGGAATGAAAAACACGTCCTTAAACTTTCATCAAAATCGTTGCTCCAAATTATTACAGCTTGGCTTTTACCACGTTGTGCTATAGGAAGAGTTTAATTAATTTCTTTTAAATTAAAGTGTAACATTACTTCGACGACTACCATATAGGTTAGTTCGAAGAATTGAATTTGATAATGCAGATAAACAAAAATTATTACAAATTTTTACATCAAATACAACTCAATATAAAAAAAAATGATGGTCTATGGTTGTATTTTGTCTCAATTTAGATCTGAATGTCTTTCTTAGTTTAGTAGCAAGAATATTAATAATCGCGCAAAAAGGGGCTAATTAGACATATGGAAGGGCAGAAAGGTCCGTAATATAACAAAAAAAAAAAAAAAAAAAAAAATTATAGAGTACTCAAAGTTCATAAAGATTATTTGGGATATCATCAAGCACTATCCACCATGTCCACAGCAGTAATTGAGAGTACTTAAATGACCATTTGTCCCGACATTTTTTGGAAAATAGCGATTTTGAAATTGTCTTACATTGTAGATGTATGCACGTTTCAGGATAAAAATAATGTCAGTGTAATTTGAAATAAAAACGCAAGCAGAGAGATTGAAAATAGAAAGAAAGAAATTAAGACACTTTATGAGAATAGAAGTTACAGGAACTGGAAAAGAAGATAAAGACGAAAGAAAATCGAAAGATGGGCTAAACGAAAAGCAGAACGAAGAAAGAGGAAACGAGTGAGAAGAAATATGCAGAAGTTTGAAAGAGAAAAAGAAGGTTCTCTTAGATTTCAATATAATGGAGCCGCTTTAATAGGGCGGGGGGGGGGGGTAACGCGAACCCTCGTGAAATTAGCCACTTGGTACTTGCAGGCGCTCCAAGTTAACCTCTAATTTCGAATTCACTCCGTGAACAAACCCGGACAAACTGTCGTGTCTACCAAGCAAATAGACTTGAAGGTCTTAGGAGCAACGACGTAGTTTTTATTGAGGAAGCTACTAAAAGCCAGTTTTGTAGAAATCCTAAATTCGGTCAAATCAAGTTATTTTTTTCAGCTGTTATTACTTCGCCTGACGCAAGGGGGGCGAAGTATTGAATTCACCAACAAAAATTTTTCCGATTCTTCGATTTTGGGAATTTTTTGGTGGAAATCTATTCGACCGATTTTTAAAATTGACCAT